>JAODAL010065342.1:0-18278 GCA_025379985.1 Phyllomedusa bahiana | reverse complement strand
GAAAAGGGGGGTACGTTTGTAAACTAATCTCGGGGACTGTGATAAGTAACCCTCTGGGGACAGTGTAAAAGTAGTAATCTCTGGGGACAGTGTGCAATGCAATCTCTGGGGTACAATGTAATTAATCTCTGGGGTATGGGTGTTTTAATCCTGGAAACAGTGAAAAAATGTAATCTCGGGGTAGGTGTGTTTTAATCTCGGAGTACAGTGGGATAATGTAATACTTTTTTGAGCACATGAATTTATTATTTCTTGATACAAAAACAATCATTTCTAAGGTGCAGTTATAAGTAATTTCTATGTCTACCATTGTAAAAAATTCTTTTCGGGGGTTTGCAGTATGTGACATAAGTGATTCCTAGGGTTTTTCATGAGATTGGGTTCTTTATTTTCCTCATTCTTTTGTGGTATAGAAAATTTAATGAGTATGAGGGGGAAAGGGGAGGGGTTAACAAATTTCTGCTTGCACAACTTTTTTTATTTCCATCTAGAGGGGAAGTATTATAGGGGGCTGGTTCGGTTTCATTCCCAGGGCTGTTTTTTAGTCCATCCGGCTCTAAACTTCAGTAATTAGAGAGCCACTCATAACCTTACGGCGTAATTTTTTTGGGCAAAGGCCCTGCCCAACCCCTACTGGGTTAGGGAGCCGCTTCACTCAGGGAGAGGGGGGGAGAGAAGGGAAAGGGAAAGGGGAAGTGAAAGGAAGGGCGAAAAGGAGGGAAGGAGGGATAGGAAGAGGGGGGAAGAGAGGGAAAATTGGTCCCCCCCCCTTTTTGAACCTAAGTTACGCCCCTAAGGTGACCTTGTAGGTCATATTAAGCTTAATTGAATTAGCTGGGCAATAGGTAGTCAGTAAAAGGGAAATAGCAAAAGGGGAAAGGGGTCAAGAAGTATGACGAAAGGGTGGATAAGACTGGCAGTAGAGTTGAGGGGGGGTTTTAAAGGGAGCAAGATCCCAAGGGGAACGCAAGGGGAAGTAATCTTCAGGGGGAGGGCACTATTACCTACATTCACATTACGTTTTCAAAGAATTTTAAAAAATTATTCCAAAAGATTTAAAAAAGGGCAAACAACTAAGAAATCTTTTTTAAAATGCAAATGAGCTCAAATCATCTTTAGAAAAGAAAGGTTTTTTCTAATCAAATACAAAGCCTACATTTTTTTATCTTTTTTTTAGAGAGCAAAAAAGGCTTGGACCATAAACCATTTTTCTGTATAATTTTAAAAAAATTTTCCTTGTTTCTCATAAGAATTTCATTTTTTAAAGGTCTCTTCCCATTTTTTTAATGGAACAGAAAGGGAAATGTCTAAAGAAACATTTACTAGATGCTGGAGAAAAAAGCCACCTTATAAAGAAATTATTCCCAGTTTACAAAAAGGACCCCTCTTATAAAAGGCTCCCCTTCGCCATAAGGGGGATCAAGCGGGGACCGTCATATTCTACATGGTTTGTCCAGTTTTTCTTATTGTCAAAAAATTTAGGATGGTGCTATTGGAATAAAATAAAAAATAAAATAAAAATCAAACTCACCTTTGTCTTCAGCCCGTTCCAGCACTGCCACTGTCTGCCGTCTCATCCGGTCTTCTGTTTACTTTTTAATTTTTTTTTTTTTTAGTTGCAAACGTCACTGCGAGGCCTTAATGAATGAGCGGGCACTTTTCCCTTTTTCCGACATCAGGCTCGAATTTACTTCTGCGTGGGAAATGACATGGACCCTGCAGCCAATCAATGGTTGCCCCAGTGACGATCCGCCCGCTGAGAGTACGACATGCTAGAATGGAATTGAGTACAAATGGGGAAATTTTTTAAAATTTATTTTAATACATCATAATAAATGTATTTAAAGGGTTTAAATAGGGAAATGGACAACCCCTTTTTAAAAGAATAAAGACAAGGAGTCCTCTTAATGTATTAATGTATGACAACAAATATAAACCTTAAAATGGAGGTCATTTTTTCTGGGTTTTCACCCTTTAAAAAGTATCATTTCGTAAAAACTTTTTGGGCCACACAGGGGCCATTTATCAGCAATTTCTTTTCCTTGACCTTAAAAACTCATGCAAAAGAGTGAACAAGTCAGGGAGCATTATGGGGAATGAATTTTTAAGTCCAGTAAAGTTTAATTTTTTTTTCTGCAGGGGATCAAAGCTAATGGTTGCATAGGCAACAAAACCACTTTTACTTTGCACAAATTTAATAAATATCCTCTAATATTTTTAATCCCTTCCCGATTTTAAACATACCTGGTTTTTAAATAACCCCAATTAAGGGAATATGAAGCGGGCGCACTTGCTAGGCCCATTCACACGCAACAGGTAACATGATCCTTACACCCGGGAAACCTGCCCTATCAGCCATGAAGGGGGGAAAGATAGGCTGTTTTACCTTTTAGACGCTGTGGGGGGTTTTGTGGCTGTGGAAATCTAAATGGATAAGGAACGGGTTGTTGGGCCTTGATTAACCCCCAACCAAAATTACCATTATGAAATTGCGTTCTCTTTGAAGCTGCCATTTTTTCTCCCCCTAAAACATCCTGCAAAAAGGCTTTAAATTTCCCTGGGAACTATGCATAAAAGACATGAAAAATTTTTTTTAAATAATCAATTTAAATGAAACTTAAAATGGCTTACAATTACAAGGGTAAAAGGAATTTGGAAAGGGTTAAGAAGCTTTTTAATTTTTTAGTGTGGGGGAAAGGGGGTTTGTTTGGGGAAAAGGGGTTGGAAAAAAACCAAAGGCACCGGGGCCCGAGGTGGCACCCCAGGGCCACCTTGCTTGCACGCATGCCAGGCTAGCCACCGCCCTTCCTGCATGTCACCCGACCCCGCGCCGGGAGCACTCGGCGTTCCCCGGGTTTCCCGTGTCGGAAACCCGGGGCCTTCGGGCCCGGCCCCAGTCCCGCAACCCCGTGCGAGTCGGGACCCCCCTCCGGGGGAGCAGTGCGATGTAATTACATAAAAACGCCCCTGCCTGTCCCTTTGGGCCCCACGCCCGCATAGGTGTGCCCTGAGAGTTTCCCCGCGCGGGGAAAAGAAGGAAAAAAGAGAAGAGGAGGCAGGGAGTGGGATGGAAGGTTTAAAGGGGATTTTAGGGGTTGTTTTTTTTAATTATGTTTTTATATTGCTGCTTTGGGGAGCCCAAACTACTTTCAGGGTGGGGGTTGAGGGTTGATAATATTTCGGCTGGGGTTTAGCCCGGGAAAATACAGGATGGGGGGGGAGCTGGTAAAAAAAGGGTGGGGGGGAGTGGTTAAACAGGCTGGGGGAGAGCTGGCCCTTTTAAAAAGGTTGGGGGGGGAAACTGGGTATATAACAGGCTGGGGGAGACTTTGGGTATATACAGGCCCCGGGGGGCAGGGTATATTTAAAAGGGTGGGGGGAAAAGAGGCTATATACAGGCTGGGGGGGGAGCTGGGTATATACAGGCCCGGGGGGGGAGCAGGGGGTATATACAAAAGGTGGGGGAGAGCTGGCTATATACAGGGGGGGGAGAGCAGGCTATAAAAGAGGTGGGGGAGACTGGCTATATACAGGGGGGGGGAGAGCTTGCTTTTTCAGGGTGGGGGAGGGGGGCTATATTTCAGGGGGGGGAGAGCTGGCTAAAATACAGGCTGGGGGGGGAGCTTTCTATATACAGGCAGGGGGGGAGAACTGCTAAAAAACAGGGCTTTGGGGGGGGAAAGCTTGTATAACGGCTGGGGCAAAGGGTGGCTTTTTACAGGGTGGGGAGGGGAGATGCTATTTTACAGGGGTTGGGTTTAAGCTGGGTATATAAAAGGGTGATTGAGCCCCCTTTTATTTCCCCCGGCTGGGGAGCTGGCTAAAAACTTTCTGTGGGGGGGAGCTTGGGTCTATTCTTTCTGTTTGGGACTGGCCTTTTTACTGCTTTTGTTTTGGTATATTTCAGGGTGGGGAGTAAAATGCAAAAATCAGGGGTGGGTTTAGAGCTGGGTAAATTTCAGGCTGATTGAAGGGCCCATCTATATACTGGCTGGGGGGAAGGGTGGTATATTTCTGCTGTGGGAGAGCAGGCTCTATTTCTGCTTTGGGGGCTGGCTCTATTACTGCTGGGGGGGAGTGCTGGCCTTATAATGCTGTGGGGAGAGCTGGGCCCCTATTTCTGCTGTGGGGAGTGCTTTCTATACTGTGTGGGGAGCTGGTCCTTTTTTGCTTGGGAGGCTGGGTCTATTTCTGTGGGGGGGGCGGCTCCATAAAGTTGTTTGGGGGCTGGGTTATACTGTGTGGGGGAATGGGTTTGGGTCATAAATTTCTGTGGGGTGTGGGACTATACTGCTTTTGGGGAGAGTGGCCTTTTTTAAATGCTGTTGGGGGGGTGCTGTTTATACTGGCTGGGGTAGCTGGCCCCTTTTACTGCGGGGGGGAGAGCTGGCTCTTTAAGCTGTGGGGAGGCTGGGGTCTATACTGCTTTTTGGGGAGTGCTGGCTTTATACTGCCTTTTGGGGGGTGCGGCTCTTTTACTGCTTTTGGGGGGAGCTTTGGGTCTATACTGCTTTGGGGGGGTGCTGGCTCTTTAATGCTGTGGGGGGGGTTTTGGGTCTATATTCTGTGGGGAGTGCTGGCTTATACTGCTGTGGGGGGTTTTTGGCTCCTTTTCTGCTGTGGGGAGTTTTTCCCACTCTATAATGCCCGTGGGGAAAAATTTCCCGGCTCTATACTGCTGTTGGGGGATGCTGGCCCCTTTTTTACTGTTTGGGGTAGTTTGGCTTTAATCTGTGGGGGAGCTGTTTTAATTCTGCCCGTGGGGTGTGCTGGCTCTATACGGGTTTTTGGGGAGCTGGCTCTAAATGCCGGGGGGGAGTGCGGCTATACTGCGGGGGGGAGGGGCTGGCCCCTTTTACTGCTGTGGGGAGCTGGCTCTATACTGCTGTGGGAGAGTTGGCTCTATACTGTGTGGGGGGCTGGGGTCTTTAATGTGTGGGGAAAAGCTGGCTCATACTGCTGTGGGGGGCTGGGGTCTAAACTGGGTGGGGAGGGGCTGGCTATTCTGCTGTGGGGAGTGGGGTCTATTTCTGGTTGGGGGGGGTTGGCTCATTTCTGCTGTGGGGAGGTGGCTCTTAATGCTGTGGGGAAAAGCTTGGCCCCATACTGCGTGGGGGGCTGGGCCAAAACCCGCCCGGGGGATGCTGGGTCTATACTGCTGTGGGGTTCTGGTCTTTTACTGCTGTGGGGTGCGGGCCCATACCCTGTTGGGGGGTGCTGGCTCTATACTGCTTTTGGGGGGAGCTGGTCTATTTCGGCGGGGGAAATGCTGGCTCATAATGCGGGGGGGAAAAGTGGCTCTATACTTTCTGTGGGGGGCTGGCTCTAATTTCTGCTGTTTGGGAAGTTGGTCTATTTCTGGGGTGGGGGGAAACTGGCTCTATTTCTCTGTGGGGGAGTTGGGTCTATACGGGTGTGGGGGAGTTGGGGTCCCATGCTGCTTTTGGGGAGCTTGGGTATATACTGCCGTGGGGAATTTTTCCCAAAACTGCTGTGGGAGGGTTTGGGTCTAACTGGGGGAGAGTTGGGCCCCTATTTCTGCTTGTGGGAGAGCTGGCTTTTATTCTGCTGTGGGGAGGCTGGTATATACTTCGTTGGGGGGAAATTGGGGACTATACTGCTGTGGGAGAGTTTCTTATACTGCTGTGGGGAGAGCTGGCCTTAACTGCTGTGCGGGATGGTCTTTCTGCTTGGGGAGAGCTGGCTGTATTTAGCTGTGGGGGGAATGGTATATACTGCTGTGGGGGGACTGGCTATATACTGCTGTGGAAGAAGTTATCTGTTAAAACTGGTGGGGGTAAAGCTTTTGTTAAATGGCGATGGGGAGGCTATCCCCGTATAAGGCTGGGGGGGGAAGCTATCTGTATACTGGTGATGGGGGGAAATATCTGTATAATTGGGTGTTTGGGGGGGGCAAATTTTTTAATGGGTGGTGGGGATTTGCATCTTTAAAAATTTGGGTGGTGGGGGAGGGGCTATCCCTTTATACGGCTGGGGAAGGGGGGAGCTATCTATCTATACTGGCCCGGTGGGGAGAACTATCTTTTCTGTATAATGGTGCCCCATGTAAAAAGTCTTTTATAAAAATTTTGTCGTAAAACTCACCCAAAGGAAAAAAGGTTTTAAAAAATTCGGGTCTTTTAATTTTAAAAAAATATAAGCAACAGCATTGTCCATAGACCCAAACAAAAACTTTATTATAAATATTTCCCCCGGCAATAAAAAAAAAACCTGTAATTTCCCAAAAACTAATAAAAAAGAATACCTATGGTTTTTAAATTTCTTTTATGTTTTTTGATGAGGCCCTTTACCATTTATTTGTTGTGTTGTTAAAGGGTTTTTAATGTACCATATTGCTAAAACTATAAATTTGCCCCCTTAAACCCTTTTTTCCTATTTTAAGCTTGAGAAAGGGGGCGTTTTCCCCTTCCCCCCGAAACGTTTACATGCTTGGAAAATTTTTGGGGAAAAAACCGACTACCCGCTAGGCCGTTCAGCACCCGAGTTTTAAAACCACAAAATTCTGGTTTGGAGCGTCTGTTGAACCCCGCAATCGATCAATTTGGATTTCAGGTTTTTTTTTGCCAGTTAATATTTATACTAAAGAAAAAGTTTTTTCTTTGGGCCCATCTGCTGTTTTCTTAAAATGTTTATTAAAAAAAGACAAAATTTTAAAAAATTTCCTTGTGAGTAAGGACACAAATTTTTTTAGGGGGGGGAGGCTATCTTTCTGTATTTTCTGCCTGTGGGGAAACTTTCTGTCCCCTATACTTTCCTGTGGAACTTTTATCTATATACCCCATCTACCTGAGGGGACCTATTTCTATTTTTCCGCCCAATTGAAAGGGGGCCTATTCAAAAAACCTAACTTAGAGAACTTTTATAAATTTTAAGAAAGGGGGTTGCCCGGGGAAAAATGAGGATTTTTAATATACGTATTTGTGGGCTTTAAAACTGCGGGGTGAGTTTTTTGGCAAAGGGGAAATCAGCATGAAAAGGGGTTTAAAAAAGGGGGAGGGGGGAAAAAAAGGAATGTTTAACACCCTTACTGGAGAAAACGTCACATGTGAGTCACTAAATGTGCCTGAAATGTAATCTCTTATATGTGTGCAAAGTGTAATGGTTTATATTCAGTAATGGTGTGGCGGTTTTATTCAGTCACTATGTGGTGGCGAGATGTGTCGGTATTATTCAGTCACTTTGTGGTGGTGATACATAGCGGTATTATTCAGTCACTATGTGGTGGTGGTGGTGTTGTGGTATTATTCAGTCACTATGTGGTGGTGGTGTTGTGGTATTATTCAGTCACTATGTGGTGGTGATATGTGGTCGTGGTGTGGTATTATTCAGTCAACGGTCTGCTGAGCACCTGTGTACACTGCTATCTACCACTATATGGTCACTGTATAGTGTAAGTATGGCAGAGGGATGGATGAAGAAAACAAGGGTGGAGCAAAGAAGGTTCTGTGAGGATCAGAGATTATATGAGGGGAGGTCCTGGAAGATTAAGGCAGAAAGTATTGTTAGGGACCCCGGAACCAGAATAGGAAGACAGGAACAGACAGACCAAGCGCACTAGCAGCTGTCCCTGCCAACTTGCCTGTCTGACCCTATACGGTCAGCGACAACTGGACGGCAGTACCTTCACTGAGTAAATTACACATAAACCATATACTTATTTTAAAAAGCTAGAAAAACCAATATAAAACATTAGACCAGAAAGTACAAAGTACAAATACTAGCTTAAAAATAAATATATTTATTAAATATTCAGATAAAATAAAAAATTTATAAAAAACACACCTGATAAATACTGAACAGTTTCAAACAGTTTTCAACAAGGCTAGGTATGGAGGGGTAAAAATGCCATACAAGAGAAATAATTTGTAACAAATAACAGGACTATTCATGCAAATAACTACATATAACACAATTTAAATATATGGAACATAGATGGCCATATAATTTCTATCTAAATTCCACAATAAACGTAATAGTACATATAAAGGTAAAAAACATGAGTAGTCACACCCACTCCGATATACCTGTCTCAGCTACAGCATTACACACAGTCCAGATGCGCGTTTCACGTGGGCTTCCTCTGGGGACCTGTGCAGACTGCTAAAACCACTACATTTATAGGGGACAAGAGTGGTAAACTACGCCCCACAATGTACTCATAAACCAATGGAATAAAAAATCACCATCAAAATGGTAGAAAGTAACACAAATAACAAGATGATATAATAATGGTCTCCAAGAAAATGGCTGTCCTACACCAAAAGATCCCCATAAAAATGGCCGCTGTACTCCACAACAACGTCTCTGTTAATATTCAAAGTGCATACAAACCACTAAACCATCATAAAAACGTACTTATATTTATTAAACTAGATAGATTGGAAGCTCTTGCGAGCAGGGTCCTGACACCTCGTGTCTCATTTGTAAGTAGCTTTTTTATAATGTAATGTCTGGTTTGTCTGTGCTTATACCCTCTATATGTTAAATATGTTGCGCTATATAAATAAAGATTATTATTATTATTATTATTATTATTATTATTATTAACACATACCTTCAAAGCGTGAAATTATAGAAGATGAAGGCGCAATCACCGCGGTGCCACTCCCACTCTCCGCATCATCAGGGGAGGTGTGGCACCAGCTCCGAAGCCAGAGCGCACTAGATAGTGAAACTATGCAAAAGGCTGTGCATCAATAAACTATTAGTGAAAACTAATATAAATATAGTGACAGAAAAAAGCTGTGAAAGGTGAACCATGAATAAAAGCTAGTGAAAACTACTATAACAAAGTAAGAGGCAATAAAGGAGTGAAAAAAAGAGACGTGTAAAAGAGTGAATACAAATTTAATAGTAACACAAATCTAAAATATTAAAAGTGAAACAAATTTTAAGTACAAACTCAAATAAACACCTGAAGTAGCATAAAGCTAACAACACATCATCATTAAAAATGCTTCATTTAATATAAAATAACGGTGAGAAAGAAAAAAATATATATAGGCAGAAAAATATGAATCCATAATGGAATTCCATTAATCCATAATTACGAGATCACAATCCTCCAAATAGACATTAATTTTAAAATACTTTGAACAAGAAAAAACATCACAGTTATTTAAACAGCAGAGATGTCTCGGGATCAGTCACATTTCAAGTTCAATATCCTCCAATGCAGCTTTTCAAATTATCATTCACAAATTCCCTTATGCATACTTTGCAGGAATATAAAGAAATTATATAGTAGAAACTTTGATTTTTAAGGAGAGAGGCATCACAGTTGTGGAAGCGACAAAAATGTCTTGGGATCAGTTTCAATTGAGATTCAGTATCCTTCACTGAACCTATAGAGGGCGCAGTGAGCTTTCCAGCTCCTTTCTCATAATGCCTTGTGATATGCAGATGCTTAGTAGTGGGCTAAAAGGCAATCAAAACACTACACGCCTTAACTGGTGCTCTCCATAAGGAGAGATGTTCCCCTTCTCTCAGCCACTCATTGCCTCCCACCAGTCAAGCCAATATTGCTCTGCTCTACACTGATGAGGGGCAAAACCCCGAAACGCGTATGTAGATGAGCAATATTGGCTTGACAATTATTCCCTTTTGCTTCTCAAAGATTCAGTGAATCAGAAGTAAATTGAGGATTTGTTACAACCTATAGAGGGCGCAGTGAGCTTTCCAGCTCCTTTCCCATAATGCCTTGTGATATGCAGATGCTTAGTAGTGGGCTAAAAGGCAATCAAAACACTACATGCCTTAACTGGTGCTCTCCATAAGGAGAGATGTTCCACTTCTCAATAAGAAGAGGTTTCATTTAACAAAGGACATTTATTGGAAAGAGTGTTTTTCTCCATTTCAAGTCCTTTAATCTTAGATGTCCTCCTACTATCTCCTCCATTGGTGTGAGCATGACTTTCCATTGATGAGACAGACGACACTGTAGATGCTGATCTGGATATAGATCTAGAGAGAGGGAATTTGTCAATGATCATTTGAAAAGCTGCATTGGAGGATATTGAACTTGAAATGTGACTGATCCCGAGACATCTCTGCTGTTTCTATAACTGTGATGTTTTTCTTGTTCAAAGTATTTAAAATTAATGTCTATTTGGATGATTGTAATCCCGTAATTATGGACTAATGGAATTCCATTATTGATTTATATTATTCTGCCTGTATTTATTTTTTTCTCTCTCACCGTGTTTTATATTAAATTATGCATTTTTAATGATGATGTTTTGTTAGCTTTATGCTACTTCAGGTGTTTATTTGGAGTTTGCACTTAAAATTTGTTTCACTTTCAATATTTAAGATATGTGTTACTATTAATTTCGTATTCAGTTTTTTCACTACTTTATAGCATCTTACCTTGTTATAATAATTGTCACTAGCTTTTATTCATGGTTCACCTTTCACAGCTTTTTTCTGTCACTATATTTATATTAGTTTTCACTAATAGTTTTTTGATGCACAGCCTTTTGCATAGTTTCACTATCTAGTGCGCTCTGGCTTCGGAGCTGGTGCCGCGCCTCCCCTGAAAACGCGTCAAGGAGGTGTCGGGCGAGACTTCCGGCCAAGACCCCATTTTCTTGTAGCCCGCTGGTTTCGGCATGTTATCGTGAGCGTCGCCCCATCTTTTTGACACGGAGAGTAGGAGTGGCGCTGCGGTGGTATGCATGATCCGGGGACTGACTACGCTTGAATCTTCTATAATTTCACGCTTTGAAGGTATGGGTTTATTATTAATAATAATAATTATAATAATAATCTTTATTTATATAGCGCCAACATGTTCAAAATATAGAGGGTATAAGCACAGACAAACCAGACGTTACATTATAAAAAAGCTACTTACAAATGAGACACGCAAGAGCTTACAATCTATCTAGTTTAATAAATATAAGTACATTTTTACGATGGTTTAGTGGTTTGTATGCACTTTGAATATTAATAGAGTTGTTGTTGTGGAGTACAGCGGCCTTTTTTATGTGGATCTTTTGGTGTATGTGCATTTTCTTGGAGACCATTATTATATCGTCTTGTTATTTGTGTTACTTGCTACCATTTTGATGGTGATTTTTTATTCCATTGGTTTATGAGTACACTGGGGAGTGGGGTTTACCCCTTTTGCTCACTATAAATGTAGTGGGTTTTAGCAGTCTGCACAGGTCCCCAGAGGAAGCCCAAGCGAAACACGTGTCAGGACTGTGTGTTACGCTGTAGCTGAGACAGGTATGTGGGAGTGGGTGTGACTACTCATGTTTTTCTCCTTTATATGTACTATTACATATATTGTGGAATTTAGATTATGTACTACTAAATAGAAATTATTTGGCCATCTATGTTCCACGTGTATAAATAGCGTTATATGTGGTTATTTTCATGAATAGTCCCTATACTATGTTATTTGATACACATTATTGTTCTTGTATGGCCTTCTTACTCCTCCATGTAGACTAGGGTCTTGTTGACTACTGTTTGACCCTGTTCAGTATTTATTAGGTGCGTTTTTTATATATTTTTTATTTTATCTGAATATTTAATAAAGATATTTATTTTTAAGCTAGCATTTGTACATTGTACAAACACAGAACAAGACAGGGACAAACACAGAACAAGACAGGGACAAACAACACAAATAAGAAGGCAGGAAGGGATCAAAACCAGAGAGAGCAAATATAGCACACAAACGGAAGGCAAAAAGGGAGGTCAACAAGGCACGCAGAGGTCAGAAATCCAAGAATGACAACAGCAAAATAACACACCAGCACAAGCCAACAAAGACTATAACCAGCAATGCTGCAGAGCAGAAGTGATCTACCTAAAGAGAACCTGTCATATAGGTTATGCCCCCCTTGCTGAGCACAGCACAAGCTCGTGACAGACATGTTGTTTCCAGCGCTGTCTCCCTTATTCTGTAAGATGCTGTAGTTTTAGAGCATTTAATGCTCATATCTGGCAGTTTTCAACCAGAAGAGTCATGAAAAGAGTTTGTTTAATTCATGACCAGCCAACCTGAGGCTAGCCCCACCCACCTCACACCTGATTAACCTTTTACTTTGAATAGGTAGAAACAAGTGAATAACTGGCAGGTGGGCGGGGCTATCATTGGGTGGGTGGGGCTAACACCTGCTCATGAATGAGCTGGACTCTTTTCTGGCTGCATACTGCCAGATTTCAACATGAAATGCTGGAAAACTACAGCATCTTACAGAATAAGGGACACATCACTGGAAGCAGCATGTCTGTCATTAGCTTGTGCTGTCCTCAGCAAGGGGGATGGCATAATTTATGTGACAGGTTTTCTTTAAGGGATGTCAATGACATGGTCCAAGTCATGATTGGACCAGCCCTCTGACACCTATACCACACAGGACACAGGCAAACAGGCTGTGCAGGTGAGTGGTGCAAGCAACTGTTACTCACCAATCAGGCAGAATGATCTGCAGCCCTGCCCCATGACTAAAAGAGAACTAGATGGGTGTGGCAGAGCTGTCAATAGCACCCAGTGCACAGAATACGACCATGTTCAGTGTAAAGACCCAGCAATACAGATAGTCTATGTGGGAGATGATGAGGGCATGTACTAGAATTTATGTTGAGTGTTTTGTTCCGAAAAAAAATGTGCTCTGTCTTGTATAAGAAGAATGTTCTTAATTTATAAAAAAAAAAAAAAAGATTTCAATTAATTTTAATAGTTACTAGTTACATTTTAAATAAAATTCCATGTTGTTATTTGTAATTAAAATATTCAACTTCTATCAATTATTCTTTTTAATTCATTAGACAGTTTTTATATTGGGTTGAGAAATCGACTTTATAATTCTTTTAATTTGATTTATCCATTTCCATTTTACTAAACTTTTTAATTGTTTGAATGTTTATGTTTATTAAAATGGTATATCAATTTTTATTACATGATACATTAGTTACCGTAGCTATTTAAAGGTTTTCTTTTCCACCAGGGGTGATGTCATATCACTAGGGTACAACACTATGTGGGTCACAGAAGTTAAACATTTATCATTCCTAAAATGATTATATACAGTTGTGCTCAAAAGTTTACATACCCCGGCAGAATTTTTGCTTTCTTGGCCTTTTTTCGGAGAATATGAATGATAACACAAAAACTTCTTTTCCACTCATGGTTAGTGGTTGGGTGAAGCCATTTATTGTCAATCTTAAATCATAATGACAACCAGAAACATCCAAATGACCCTGATCAAAAGTTCACATACCCCAGTTCTTAATACTGTGTATTGCCCTTCTAACATCAGCGACAGCTTGAAGTCTTTTGTGTTAGTTGTGGATGAGGCTCTTTCCATTCTTCTTAGCAAAAAGCATCCAGTTCCAGTAAATTCCTGGGCTGTCTTGCATGACCTGCGCGCTTGAGATCTCCCCAGAATTGCTCAATGATACTGAGGTCAGGAGACTGAGATGGCCACTCCAGAACCTTCACTTTGTTCTGCTGTAGCCAATGGCCGGTCAACTTGGCTTTGTGTTTTGGATCGTTGTCATGTTGGAACGTCCAAGTATGTCCCATGCACAGCTTCCGGGATGATGAGTGCAAATTTGTCTCCAGTATTTGCTGAAAAAGTGCAGCATTCATCTTTTTTTAATCAACAAATAATAAACTTTATTGAAGAATTGCCAGGTGTACATACAAAAACAATTCAATATGTTCAGCCACATAACAGTAGATGGTATCAAATTATCAAGTTGTCATGTTATCACAGTAACACCGGTGTACACCTAATATAATTGCAAAGAATATACAAAGACAAAGATTAACAGAGTAGAATGTCCCAGTAACAATATAGGGACAGACAAATAAATACAACTACAAGTTCTGCAACGTGCAGGATCTATAAATCTGCCATCGACTAAGATCAGTTAAATAATAAATAAGTAATAATGCTTTGGTGTGTCAGCGAAGAAAGCAACCATGAAAAGGTAAGTGTAACAAACCAGCTCAAGCAAAAAGTTGGATCCATAATCCGAACAGAAATGACAGAGACCCACATCCCACAACAGAGGCCACCAGGGAATCACCGCAGGAGCCACCGAGGGGCGGAACCTACCTTAAGGGCTAGGTGGGCTCTCGTATGACAGGGCTGATAAACCGCGCAGTGTATCCGCTGCATTCATCCACTCGCCCCAAATCCTATCAAACTTATGCGGGCAATTTCTATGTCAGAACAGTCATTTTTGGTGCGGTAAGGCACTATTAATTAGACCCTTCCATTCCATTATCGAAGGCGGCCTGGGGGGCCAACCAAGACTTAGCAATAGCCTTCCTGGCAAAAAAAGCACTTCTATTATAAAACAATGCTGATTACGAGAGGCTAAACTTTCGCGCTCCGGACCGAATAAGCAGACCATAGGGGTAAATGGGACTGGGCACCCCATCACATCGTTTAAAAACCGAATGACCTGAGCCCAAAAACCCAGCACCTTAGGACATGACCAGAGGAGGTGGAAAAAGGTCCCAGAGGTCAAATGGCACTTTGGGCATTCATCAGCGTACACATTTCGAAATTTACTGAGCCTGGAAGTGGAATAGTATGACCTGTGGAGGATAAAAAGCTGTGTCAACCTATCATTGTAGTTTGAAGAAACATGCCTAGGTGAAGCTATACATAAATCCCAGGACTCATCTGACAGGGGACCCAGATCAGCTTCCCATCGTTGCCGAAGGGCATCCATACCCCCCTCTCTACTCTTGGTGGAAAGAAGGGCATCAAAGCAGGATACAGTAGGTCTAGAAGGCGGAGAGACAAGCAAGCGTGGGACTGGGAACTGATTAAATACTAAACTGGGACGTAATGGCGGGTTTAACCCATAGATAAGGGAATATTTGCGAAGGTGGTAGATTAAACTCCTCCTGTAAATCAGGGTAAGATCTAATGCCCAAAGTATAACAAAATTGAGATAAGTGCCAGATACCCCTAGCATTCCATCCCAACTTGTGGGACATACTGAGCAGACCTGGTAGAACCTTGTTGTGCCAGAGTGGGGAATAGTGATCGAAACCCTCCTTATAGTATAGCGCCCGCACTTTTCTCCAGACCAGGATCGCCTGCCGTAGTATAGTATGATCACCTAAGTTACCCCCCACACAAGCAGTGCCGCAGAACAGTAGGTGAAACGGGTGTTGATATTTGCGGTTAAACTGGGAAACAATTAGCGTCTGAACCCTCAGCTCCTCCTCGGATCCCCATCTAGCAAGATGAGACAACTGGCCAGCTAGATAATATAACTGAATGTCAGGGAAGGAAGCACCCCCTTCTTCCCATTGGGCCGTTAGGTGTCTGGCAGCTATGCGGTGTCTCTGTCCCTGCCACACAAAAGAAAGTAATGTGCCTCTGATCATGTCTAGCAATTGGGTAGGTAAGTATACCGGGGCCTGTTGTAGAATATATAGGATTTTCAGCAAGAGAGTCATCTTTACTAAACTAATCCGAGCTGCAGTAGATAACCTAAGTTTGTCCCAGCTATTTACCTTGGTTTGTAGGTAAGCGATAAGAGGGGCCAGGTTCAAGGTTTCAAAATCTTGAGCTGATCTGGAGACCTGCAGCCCAAGATAGGTTATATTAGACGCCCAAGCCAGCAGAGAGGTCACTGCACTCTCCGTGGGAACAGAGATATCTATAGGTAAAATATTCGATTTGGACCAGTTTATCGACAGCCCAGAGAGAGACCCAAATTCCGTTATAACTAGTAGAGTAGCTTGTAGGGATTCCCTGGGATCGGACAAATATAATAGAGTATCATCTGCATAGAGGCTAATTTTTTCGCAGATCGGAGGGAGTGCCAAGCCCCTGATCCCAGAGTGAATCCTAATTCTGATTGCCAGAAGTTCCACCGCAAGGGCAAAAAGTAGGGGGGACAGGGGGCAACCCTGCCTAGTCCCCTACATAGGAGAAAGGGGTCGGAAATCCACCCATTCATTGTTACCCTGGAGATGGGGTCCGAATACAGCAATCTCACCCAGTTTATGAAGGCAGGGCCAAAGCCGAATCTTTCCAGGATGCGAAGTAAAAGCCCCATTCAAAAAAAAAAGGCCTTGGCAGCATCCAGAGAGACTATAAACCTAGCCCCCAACCTCTCGGGGATGCCTGTAAATAGTTACAGGCGCCTAAGTTCAGGGCATTTGACTTTCCGGGCATGCCCCCCTTTTTTGTTTGGGGTTTATGGAGGATAACATTTTTAGGTGTCTGGCGATGTTTGGCCAGTTTTTTAAATTTTTGTTTGGAGAAGAGAAATCGGGGGGGAGGGTACAATATAAGGGATCCTTCCCCTGGTTTTTGGCAGAACAACTATACTGCCTCTCGCTTTTAATGGGGGCAAGGCCCTTCCCAAAGGCGGACTGTAGATTCCAAACCCCGCGGAAAGGGAAAGCAGCGTATTTTTGTTAAAATTCAATGGGGGACAGTCGCTCCCCGCACTTGGGGGGGAAAACAACTGGAGGGTTTTAAATTATCCCCCGTTTGACAGAGGGTATCAAAAGGACTTTATCCTTGGGTCGGGTGGGGATAAAGGGAGATAAAAAAGATTCAATCTCGAAAAGTACTTTATATGTGAAAAGTTGATTTGGGGTAATAAATCCGAATGCTTTTGGGGAGGGCCGGGGGGTTTCTGGGTAAGCTCCCATCAGGGGAGCCAACCGGGGATTCCAGGGGGTTAAGGTGCGCCCCCAGCAAAATGGATTCGCCCAATTTCTCCTAGGAGGTATGTTATCCAGAAAGAGTCAACAACCGGTGGTGGTTGAGATGATTAGCCAGGTACCTCACTGAACGACATGGGGAGCAGCGAGCCGGGCAGCTTGAGTCGATGCGGAAAACCTTTAAAAGGGGGTAAAACGGGAAAATATGTAGGGGAAGTTGGTTATAAGCACGCCAGGATCCTGATACCGAAGTCAGCTGGGAGGGATTTAAAGGGCCGGGGGGGCCCAGGGGTTCCGGGGGGGGAACCATCCCGCCCCATTTTTCTAAGTGCTGTCCCAAGTGCATTTTAAAGTCCCCCAAACCCAAAACAGGCATAGAGGGGTAAGGGCTATAATTTTAGGAGTTCCCTAATTACACAGAAGTATGGGGGGGGATATAGACACCTATGTAATGAATGGACCTAAAAAAAGACATACAGAATTTATCGGGCCCTTTCCCTTTTGTTATGGTTAATGTTTTTAAAATGTCCGCCCCCCTAATGAGAATGGAAACCCCCCCTAGCGCAATTTGTAAAATCGGTGATATGCCCCAACCAAACCATGGTCGACCCAAAATGGCAGTTTGTCGGGATCATATTTGGGGCTCCTGAAGGCCCCACTAATTTTCCAACCTTGCGATTTAGGGATTTGAAAACTAAACCCCTCTTAATGCGGTATTAAGCCCCCGGACATTCCAGTTAACAGTGAGATTACATTTTTTCGCCATTGTATAGCAGTAAAAAAAAGGGGGCCAAAAGGGGAACGAACTTTTCATTGGGGCACGAAAATTCGCTATGCGAAGCATAAACAAGTGGAACCACAGTGAGGAAAAATGTCAGATGGCAACAAGTAAAAAACCCAAAAAAACCCCCCTCCCACCCCACTTCGTTACAGCATGTAAAGGTTGGGTTTCCCCCCAAATTCCCACCCCTTTTAAAAATATAATAAACCGTAACCCCAAAACAACAACGTAGAGGGATCCGGGGGGCTCCCAATGAGGAAAAGCACAAATTGCATCCCAGCATAAATTCCGATACTCTAGCTTGTCTGTCAATTTGGAAAATTTCATGGGAAATACTTCTAAACCCCCGCCCAAAGGGAAAAAAATGGAAAAGAAAAAAAAGGGAGGAGGAGAAAGGGGGGGGGAAGGAGGGGTAAAAGTGGGTAAAGAAAAGGGAAGAAGAAGATAAGGAGGGAAGGGAGTGAGAGTAAGAAAAGGAAAAGGAAAATCATTAACAACAGATGCTTAATTTTTGTCATACTAAAGCCTGCAAGATAACCCACGAGGCAGACGTTTTTTAATCGGTGCTGGGCTAGGAGGGCGCCCCAGTGCTGGCGGCCGGGTTTCCTACCAGTCCAGGGTCTCCTGGGGGGTGATGAAGAAGAAAGTCTTGTTGCCTGAAATCACTTTAAGCTTGGATGGGTAGAGCATAGCGTATTTAATTTTACGCTCCCGAAGTTTCTGCTTTGCGGTAGAAAACAACGCTCTCTATTTTAGATATCGATAGAGAAATAAGTAGACAAGGGACCTTTGGGGTTACCCATGGAAAGG
>JAODAL010065341.1:0-18279 GCA_025379985.1 Phyllomedusa bahiana | reverse complement strand
TACAGGGACAGGGGACACGGCCCAGCATCCAGCGCGTCGGGGCTAAGGCCCCATCTTGGCCCGCAGCGCGGCCCTTAAAACCACCAAAATTCCCGCCGAACGGAGCTTGACTGCGAAGACGGAGCGGAACCCACGCCAAAATGACCTGGGGCGAGAAGGTCGCGGGATCCGGGTACCGCCAGCCGCCCCCAACATCGGTGAAAGAGCGGGCCCCCAGGTGCGGGAACCATCCGCCGCAGCCCCCGAAGGGGGGGGGGAAAAACCCTTTGGGACTGCCGCGAGACCTCAGCGGATCCGGCCC
This sequence comes from Phyllomedusa bahiana, assembly GCA_025379985.1. Lineage (NCBI taxonomy): Eukaryota > Metazoa > Chordata > Amphibia > Anura > Hylidae > Phyllomedusa > Phyllomedusa bahiana. The sequence continues at coordinate 17,978 of JAODAL010065341.1, read as the reverse complement.
GGAAACAAGAGGCAGTTAAAACTGGGGCCCCAGGGACCTGTTCCCTTTTGGGAAACAGACCCCCCCAACCCGGATCGCGAGCGCAGCAAATCCCCCGGATTTGCCCTCCTCACCCCCGGGCCACCCAGCGGCCCCACCAGCAAGGCTGCAAACCCCGGCGGCTTCCCCCAATTTCTCCTCAAATTTGGGGCCCCAAAAGGGGAGCCCCCCTCGGGGGAGTGGTGGAATCAGAGCCAAGACCCCCCGAGGGGGACCAAACCCAAACGGCCTGCTTCACCCCAGCCTCACATTGCCGTGCAACAGGCAAGGGGCCCTGGACCCCTCCCTGGAGGGCCCTAACACCATTTAAAATGTCTGGACCCAAGGGTTTTAAGGGGCAGAAAAAGGGCCTGGGGACTTTCAAAAATGCCACTTCCTGCTGTGCAGAAAAAAATTGTCGTGGCACACATAGACCCCCAAATTTCTGCGACAGCCCCCAGAGGGCCGTTACACCCTTGTTCCTGGGGCCTCACGCCCCTTCTTGCTCCTTCTTCAATGGACTGTCCCCCGGGGGCGCGGCCTGGGGGGGGCCCCCACACCCGTTGGGGGGGGGGGGGGGGAGCCCAGGGAACAAGGGGGGTTCCCCCCCCCCCCGCGGGTTTTTACGTGTTGGGCTCCCCTGCCCCCTGACTTCCGTCGGGGCCCCCGACCGGAAAACGGGTTGATGATGTCGCCCCCCTAAAGGGAATGAAAAAAGGGCCCCGGACTCAGCTCATAAAGAAAATTGACGTTAAAATGTTGAAGGACTCATTGGCGGCCCCCTCGGAGAGCACCCCGGCCCCTTCCTTCCTCCCCCCACCCCCTACCTTCCCCCCCCCCCGTTTTTTTTTTTTTTTTCTTCTTCCGCCTCCTTTTTTTCCCCCCCCGTCCCTGACCTGTTCCTTTCCCCAAGCCGTCCGAGAGACCCCCGCCCATTTAAAGGTTTCTCAAATCTTGGAGGGGCCCCCGCTGCGAAAAATGGAATGTCGGGGAGTGAGTTTTTTTCTTCTTTTTTTACTCCTTACCCGGCTCCCTTTGGTAGAGTTCCCCCATATAGTGTGTGACCAAGGTTCCCAACAAAATGGTCTTGAGTTGATCAAAGTTTACCTTAGTTTGACTGGCCTCCTTTTGTTAGGCCTTTGTTCCAATATGTTGATGGTTTTTTTTTTGTGGTTTAATGGCACGGCGGGGCGGGGTACTCTTCCTATTGACTTTGGGGGTCCCTTTATCCTTAGCCCCTTTTTCTGCAAAGGAATGTCCTCATTCGTATAACATCCCTTAATGTCAAGGGATTTAAATCCCCCGAAAAAAAGATCAAAAATTCTGTATCACTTCCACAAGCAGAAATCACACATAGTCTGTATACAGGAGACCCACTTACTTGCCTCTCAAAATTCAGTCATACCGTAAATAGGTTACTTCCCTGCCTGGTGCCATAACAGCAGTACGTAAAATCCAAAGTCAAGGGTGTAGCCATCTTCTTTCACAAGTCGCTCCCGTCCAGGTCCTTGAGTCATGTGTGATGAGGATGCCAGGCACTCATTGTCAAAATAAACCTTCAAGGTCAGATCCTCACAATTGCAAACAGCTATGCCCCTAATACAGGACAGCTAACCTTCCTTGCTAAGAACCTTAGACAACTGACCTGCTTTGCCCAAGGGCAAATTGTGCTCTGTGCGACGTCCAATTTAGCTCTTAATCCTCTTCTAGATGCTTCCTCTATGCGCCCAACAGTTGCCCTTCACATCCTTTAAGAGAGTGAAAAGGCTGCTCCCATGAAAAAGCAGCTGGGGTTTGTCTGGAGGCTCTTACACCAAAGGATCGTGATTATACCTTCTACTCTTTCCCCCATGGCTCCTAAAACCCGCATAAAATTATATCTTCCCGAAAACATGCCCCCCCTCCGCTATATGGTGGATGCCCTCAGTAGGGAATATCCTCCACTCGGATCACACCCCAGTCCACTGTGATGTCATTTTACCCCACTATAAGCGTCCAGCTTTTACGTGGCAGCTTAACGAGTCGTAACACTCAGACTCTGTATGCCTACCAGACCTCCAATGCACAGTACACTCCTTCCTTTCAGCCCATCTTCTTGATCCAAACCCTGCCCCCAAACCAAATGGGAAGCCCTGAAGTCATGCTCAGAGGAACTTTAATAAAGAATGGGGGGCGTCTGAAGAGGGAATCCTCCGCTAAGCTCCAAACTCTCTTGACACAGTTATCTCACCTAGAAGCCGTTCATAAATCCACAGGATTAGAATCAGACCTGAGGTCTCTCACCCAGACGCGGCATGAGATTCTACAATTAAGGGATAAGAGGCACAAAATACCGCCAAAACTGCTCCAGCTTTCCCTTTTTTGTTTTTTGGGGCAACAAACCAGGTTAAAACACCTAGCGCGAGCCCTCAAAATAAAAGAGCCTCCCTTTTTGTGCCTAGCATTAAGAGCCCTAACGGATGGATTACTCTTATGTATCTCTTGCAATTTTACTTTCTTAATAAAGGCATTGGAATGAGAAAAGAAAAAAACTAGGGCCACTCCACGTGCAATACAGTTATTTAAAAGTTATACAGATAACAAACAGTGGTTTTTTGCACCAATGAAATACACAAACAGTAACATACAAAATTTATGTATTAAAATTTAAGTACAAGATGGCTATATGAACAAAACTGGACCACACCAAAGTAAAAAAAAAACACCTATTTGAAAAGTATAAGGGTTAATAAAAGGTGGGTTTTGCACCTATGAAATACACCTGCAATTTACTAGCAAATTTTCTGTATGGTAAATAAAGAAAAAGATGGGTCTTTCAACAAAACTGGGCTGCGCCAAAGTGAAAAACACGTAATTAAATTATGTACTGATAATAGTAGGTGGTTTTTGCACCTATGAAATACACCTGAGGTGACTAGAAAAATTCTGTATCCTATTGTAAGTACAAAGTGGGTCTTTGAACAAAACTGAGCTGCGCCAAAGTGAAAAAACACTTAATTAAAATATGTACTGGGTAATAATAGGTGGTTTTTGCACCATGAAAAACCACCTGAGGTGGGCTAGAAAAATTCTGTATCCTATTGTAAGTTACAAAGTGGGTCTTTGAAAAAAAACTGAGCTGCGCCAAAGTGAAAAACACGTAATTTAAAATTTTTTTTACAGATAATAATAGGTGGTTTTTGCACCTGTGAAATAACAACACCAATTACTAGCAAATTTCTGTATGGTAATATCCGTACAGATGGGTCTTTTAACAAAAATGGCCTGAGCCAAAGTGAACAAAACCTAATTAAATCGTGTATGGTAATAAAACGGTTTTTCACCTATAAATACAAGCGGTGACTAGAAAAGTTCTGTATCCTAATTTTAAGTACAAAGTGGTCTTTGAACAAAACTGAGCCTGCGCCAAAGTGGAAAAAAAAACCTAAATTAAATCGTGTACAGATAATAAAAGGGTGAGTTTTGCACCTATCAAATATACCTGCAGTTACTAGAAAAGATCTGGTATCCGAATAGAAGACAGGCCGCACAAAATACAAGCTAATATTTCACCAAAAACTGGCCAAAAATTGTTAATAAAAAGCCATTCAATGCAGGGTCCAAAGCAAAGTCTGGGCTGCACAATATGCACTCTCCTTTCAAAAGCCTGCCAGCCTGTCTGTCTGTGTTCGCCCGCACTCTTCGCGGCCATACAGCGCTAGATGCTTCTTTAAAATTCTCAGCCTAGGTAACTAAAAACTGAAATTCTCTAATCTACCTATTGTTCTAATGTTCACAGCTAAAAGCATAGCTTCTGGGGTGAACAAATAGAACATTCCGCTGGCTGTAAAGAGAGAGACCAGCACACGTCTTGCTCTTAGAGACACAGACAAACAAATGATGCTGAACAGGAAGGGCTGTTCTATGTAAAACGAGGTCCATGTGATTTTTTCCCAGCCAATCACAACCATACACATCCCAGTCATGACGTCGCACACCCAGCTCACCCTGCTCTATTCTCTGAGCTGATTTGCTGGCTGCCAAAATGACAGGAAGTGCAGAAAATGGCGCGATATTAATAGATTATGCGCAGATTTTCACCTAAATTATCGCGTGATCGAAAAATTTAGTAATCATAAAAAACCGTCCCCGATTTCAACTTTGTCGATAATAATCGCTCAACACTATTTAGGAGGCTAAATAATAGACAAGTGTGGACCTGTGTGAAGAAACACAGCTCAGAGAGGCTCCTGTGAATAGCACAGGAAGAGTCGAATTTATAGCTAATAGTTTCTTTCTTGCAATTTTTTTGGGTAGGTAAAGTGACCAAAGAAACATAATTTTGGCAGTGTGTTTTTTTTCTACAGTGTGCACCATGCAGAATAATTCATTAATTTTAATAGATTGGACTTTTACTCTGGAGGAGATGTTCTGTAGGATGTAGACCTGTTGATGTAAATGTATGGATTAATCTATGGCACACCAGTGTGATCCAGTGCACATACAATATTTTATTATTACACAGTAGCAGATTTAGAGAACATAATGTTATGGCAATTACATAAAACATAGGTTAATGTCCAGATTACTGCATAAATATAGAATACCAGTGGCACCCAGGTTTGCATATGTTTTTTCAGAAGTGTTTTTTGTGCAGAACCATACGTTATATTTGGTATATATTTATTTTAACCTATATGGGGAGGAAAGGGTGCCTCCATTTTTTATTTTCTGCACCTGCCCACTCTAACATGCTGTCATAAGAAGTGCAGCTTGCAGGTTGGGTTTTTTTTTTTTTTTCTCTCTGGATAAATGAGGTCGGTGGACCCAGTGAGAGGCCTGGATGTGGCTCTATTGAGAGGTAAAAGATAGTGTAGGACTGCCCTATTTGAGATCAATTTGAAAGTCGTGGGCAGCTTAAACATCTTTTGATCAAAATATGTGAACCGAGAATCTCAAAGTTTTTTCATAAATATAGAATACCACACAAATATGGCAGCATTTGATTCAGATGTTGTCACCGATGTTTCGGCAAGAGCCTTTATCAAGTGACAGCTCCTAATGAAAAGGCAGGGATAATAGAGATACTATGGCAGATAAAAGCAGAAATCCAGCAAAAAGAGTAATAAGGAGTCTAGAGAGGGCAGCCAGCAATAGGTAGGTCCAGGTGCTGGGGCTGGCACGACCAGGCAAGAGGTATATGGCAGTGTGGTTCGAGTATAAGGAGGTACTGGGAGGTACAGTGCCTTGCGAAAGTATTCGGCCCCCTTGAACTTTTCTACCTTTTGCCACATTTCAGGCACCATAATTATATAAAATTTTAATTTTTGGGTGAAGAATCAACAACAAGTGGGACACAATTGTGAAGTGGAACGAAATTTTTTGATTATTTTAAACTTTTTAAAAAAATAAGAAACTGAAAAGTGGGGCCTGCAATATTATTCGGCACCTTTACTTTGAGTGCAGCAAACTCACTCCAGAAGTTCAGTGAGGATCTCTGAAGGTTTCCAATGTTGCCCTAAATGACTGAAAAATTGATTTAGGTTGAGCGATTGCTTTGGCTATCGAGTTTCGAGCGATGTCAAATAGCCCGGCCCCCCATCGAAAAGGTTTTTCGATAGGGGAGTTTTTCGATTATAAACGATAACCTTTAAAAGTCAATGGGGAGCAACAACCCCTTCATTAAATTAAACCCAAAAACAAGGGCCTGGAAAAGCTAAAATTAAACACCCCACAACCGCCCAAAAGGATACGGGGCCTTTCTTGGGCCCAACACACTTGGGTTAAAAAAAGTCACAGAAAAAAAAGGAAAGGGAACCTTTCCCACAAATCCCTGCCCTTGAACCACAGCATGCCCCAAAAAACCTGCATCCCCCAAAAATTTAAAAAAAAGTCCCAAAAGGCTTAAAAAATTTGAACCATAATGTTATTTGGGGAACTGGCATTGAAAAACCCCTTTTCCCCTGGAACGCAGCATAAAGCCAAAAACCTGCTTTCCCCCCAAATTTAAAAAAAAGGTGCCGCAAAAGGAGCCCCTTTCAACCCCCTTTTTTAGTTAAAAACGGGAAAAAAAACCCAAAAACTGCCCCTTTTCCCGCAGAATGACCTTTAAAAACCTGTCTGACCCACATTTTTTAAAAAAGGTCGGAAAAAGGAGTCTTTAAACCCACCTTTTTTAGTTGAACGGGACATAATTTCCCCCCCGCCGGGGCCCCAACAGTATGCCAAAAAAACCTGTCTGCCCCCCCAGAATAAAAAAGTGGGGAAAAAGGGGTTTCTTTAAACCCCACCTTTTTTTGGTTTTGAACTGGACATTGACCTAGAAAGCCGTCCCACAGCATAAACCCCAGGGCCCGGGAGTTAAAAGTGGGTGCGGTGGACCCCCGGGCCCCTGGGCCCTAAAACCAAATTAACACCAGGTTAAAATCCCCTGTTTTACGCAGAAAAGGGGAAAAACTGCCCCGTGTTTAACCCAGAGTGAGGAAGCGGAAGTTTTTAAAAATTTCCGGGCCTTCCTCATTTAACACAGCCCCAAGACCGGGGTAGCGCTTGCCCCTCCGTATGAGGGGGGAAACCAAATTTTGACCCCTTTCACTTGGAAAAATGGGGGTTTAAAAGGGCTCCTTTTTCCATTTCAAGGTCCCCTTTTTTTTCTTGGCATTTTTTTTCTCTTTTTACCCCAACTTGTTTGGGGGAAAAATTTGCCCCTCGGGTTTTTTGTTCTTGTCCGTGCTCCATACGAAATACCCCTTTTGAATAACCTACATTGGTCAATTTTTTTCCTGTACCCCCCTTGTACAATTCGGGGGAATTTTTTTTCCCAGCTTTTTTTTGAAAACATGAAATTTTTTTTTTAAGTATTTTAAAATTCAAGAAAACACTTTTTTAAAAAAAAAAAATTGGAATCCCCCAATGCCCTTTGGGTTTCAAATTTTTTTCCCATTGTTTAAATGGGTTGTCTCAATACGGGGAAAATGTTAGAATTTTTAAAGATCTTGAAAAAACCCAAGCCCTTTTTGCAATATAGTTCCATTAACATGTAAAAACCTATTCCTTTTTTCCTGAAAGCACCATCACCCTTAGCCACCCCTTGCCCAATTGGGGAAGAAAAAAAATGTCTGTTAGAAAAAAACATTTTTTTAGAATGGGAAACCTGTAGAAAAGGGTTTTGAAAGTCAAAAGCAAAATCCCCAAAAAAAATTAAAAAACCCTTTACCCATAAAGCCACTTTGGTAAATTTGGGGAAGAACAAATGTCTTTTTGAAACAACTTTTTTTTTTATTATGGGAAACCTGTAGAAAATTTGTTTGCTTTTTCAAAGCAGCATAAACCAAAAAAAATTTTTAAAAAAAAATTTTCTCAGCCACTAAAAAAAAAATTTTTGAGGGGGAAATCCCCATTTAGAACCCAATTTCCTTTTTCCAAAGGACCATGTTTAAATCCCGATCTCACAGTTTACATGCCCCAAAAAAAAATTAAATAAAAAAGATTTTCTCACCCCAAAATTAAAATTGTGGGGGGAAAAGGGCCAAATTAAAACCCCACAATTTTGTTCCAAAAGGCCCATTAAAAAAATTAGCTGAAATCTAAACGGGAAACCCATAAACCTAAAAAACCTTTGGACAATGTAAAAAACTTTTTTAAAGATAAAGTGAGTAAAAAAAATACGGTTTTTGCCCCATAAAAAACCCTTTTGCTGTCTTTTACAGTCTCCTCACAGAAAAAAGAGAATAAAAAAAGGAAAAAAAAAAGAAAAATTGCAGTAAGAAATAAATCTTTTAAAAAAAGAAGTTTTCAAGGGGAAAACCTTTTTCTTTTTTGAAAAAATTTTGGGTAAAACCGGCAACAAAAACGGGGGACCTCGGAAAATTGGGGCCACAACATCATCAAGATCCTTTGCCTAAACCCATTTTGAAAAAAGTCAAAGATCCCCCATTATTTTGGGGGAAACCCCGGGATGGTTTTTTGAAATGACCCCTCACGGGTGCTAAAAGGTCCGCTCAGATATGACGCGGGGCTGCGGGGCGGGAACAACCCCCTCAAAGGGCTTGACGACCAGCTGGGCCCCTTTCGTCCCATTTTGGATCCCCCAAAAGGCCCTTTTGGGGGTCCGGAACACTGCAAAAACATCGGTGTTGAGAGGGAAAGATAGCCCCCCGTGCCCCCTGCCCTTAAAAGCTGATCCTTTTGTTTTTTTGGATGTGTCCCCTGATTGCATGCTTTGGTTTGGGGTTTGGTTAAACAAAGATTCCCCAGGGGTTCCCCTTTAAGGTTCCCCGCCACCTTGCCGGCCTGCGGGCCGCTACCCTACTTGGGGCACTCTACTGCTGTCACGCGCTGATGTTTTTTTCCCCCCCGTGACATTTGGGGGAATTTAAAAAGCAACGAAAACAAGATTTTTCCCCCCATTTTGATCAATCAAAAAGGCCCCCCCAACCCTGCATTTTACTCTCTTTTTTTTGGGGGGGGGAAAGGAAAGGGTGCTGAGTTTGGTTTTGAAACCGGGATCCAGGAGGGGTGGCCCCCCAGAAACTTTTTTGTTTTTTTGAGGGCCCTTTTAATTTGCAGGTTTTTTTTGGGGGGAAAGGGGGAAATCCAAGCCCTAAATGTTGAAAATGGACCCCCTTGTTTTTCCCAAGGGCCTCTGGGTGGGGGGGCACTAAAAAAAAACCTGTCTTCCTCATTTTCCCCTCTTTCCGCCTCAAATTCGCGCCAACCTTTTTCCAAGGCAGGACGTCGGAAACATCGGGGGCCTTTAAATAAATTCCCCCCCCCCCTCCTCTCCGCGCCCCCGGGCCCCCACCCTTCAACACACCCCTAAACTTGCCTGAGATGATGCCCCCCCTGAGAGCTAAAAGCGCCCCCTTTCCCCAATAGCTCGGGCCCCCCGAACCACTGCCTAATAAAGCCAAATAAAAATTGTGAAAACTGTGGACCTTGGGATTTGAGGGAGAAAAAAGGCCCCCGGGGGCCCCCGCATTTTGGTCCTTTCCCTCCTCCCATCCCCTGGGGGGACCTTTGTTCATTTGTCCCAACGATCATTCCAGAACTAAGACACCACAATGCTCTTGCTGACAAGGGCTTTTGTCCGCACGGGCCCCAATTTTGGTGGCCCCCCTTCAAAAATGGAAAGGGAGGGTAAAAAGAGCTCTTTAAACCTTTGCCTCCACTCTCGGGGGTTTTAAAACCCCCGAGGTCCGCACCGCTGCTTGTCGGGCCCAAAATGTGCCCAACTTCGTTCGCGAAAGGGCCAATTGCGCTGCTCCCAAACCAAATCGCTGGACCCATGTGGAGGGGGGAAATTTCCCCAGCGTGTTGCCACATAAACAATGAGAGGGTTTTGCCCGGGGGGCCCGAGCTAAAAAAGCTGCAACGCAGCCGGCGGGACGAAGCAGGGTCCCAAAATGGGGGAAGTGCGAAATCAGACCCCCCGAGCCCCCTTCCCAGCAGGCACCCCCCGCCCCCGGGTTTAAGCTTTTTAAAAAATTTCGGGAAAGGGAAAAGGTTCATGACATTTTTCCCCAGGAAAGGGGATTTTGCCCCCCAGCCTACCGATTTTTTAAGGGGGGCCCAGCAAAATTTCCCCCTTTAAATCGCAACCCCCCTTCCCGGGGCACAAGGTTCTTGTCACCCCCCCCAAACGCTCGGCCCTCTTGCTTAGAGCCGTCCACAGTCCTGCCCCTTTTTTGGGGTGGGACGGCCCCAAAGGGCCCAGATTAATTTCAACAGGGCCCGGGTTTGTCCCCCGGGGCCCCACTTTAAGCCACCAGGGGAAACCTTTTGGGGGGAAAGCCCCCTGCCCCCATCCCGCGGTTTTGAAGAGCGGGGGCCCCCGAGCCTGAGACCCACCGTCCCCCCCAGAGACCCCCCACCCAGTTTCCCCCGGGAGCTGTCAAAGAAAATACCCCCCCTTTGGGCCCGGGCTTACTAGCCCAAAAGGTGGGGGTTTTTGAGATGGACTTTTCCGGACACAGATAAAAACAACGCGCTTAAAAATTTTTAGAGGACACATGGCTGACCAGGGCGGGGAGGGCTTTTCTGGCAAAGAAAGGGCCTGCCCTTTCTGGTTTTGGGGGGCAGGCATGGGCCAGGGACATGGGGGAAAAACCCATCTGTGCCCCACCAACGGAAAGAAAACCCTTTTCCAAACCCCAAAAACCCCCTGGAAAAGCCGACATTCAGGTTTTTTGGCCCTTTGGGAGGGTTTTTTGGGGCTAAAGTGTTTCTTCGCCCCCAAAAAACCTTTGGAAGACGGGAAGGCGGGCCCTCCCTAAATGGCCGTTTTAACAGCATGGGTTCAAAACGGCGGAATGAAAAAGGGGTTAGGAGGGGGTCTCTGGTTTTTCTGGTGGAAACCGGGGGGAACGGGGGGGGCTAAAAGCGGGGGGCCCGCCCCCCTGTTTAAAGACCCCTGAGAAACATGGGCAGTGAGGAACGCTTGGTGGTGGGGGGAGGAGGAGGAGGCGGAAAACAGAGGGGGGGATAGTGGTTGGGGGCCCCCGGCGTGGGCCCCCCGGGCCCTTTTTTTTGGCCCAAGTTTTTGCCCCCCTTTTTCAACTCTTTCATTCACTGAAATGTGATAAACATTTTTGGTGGGGGTTTTAATTTCCTTAAGGTTTTTTGGGCCTTCTATTTATTTTTTTTAGGGAAAAGGGGGCATATGCCCATCGCTGGGTAAATAAGGGGGCTTGCTCAAAAAAAAGGCCCCATTTTTTGAGAGGCCCCTGGCCTTTTTTTGACACATAAGCGAGGAGGGGGGTTTTTTGGGCGCGGGACCGTGGGTGGGGGAAACCCATTAACCGGACTTCTGCAACCCCCCCCTTCCTTTCCCTTTTTTGGGGGGGAAACCCCGAAATTGACACTCCCCCAACGTTTTCCCCTTCGCCCCAATGATGAACCCGCTCGAAAGAAAATTTCCCTGCGGAAAAAAAACCAAAAAGGATCCCCCAAGTCTTTAAATCATCTTTTTTTCATAAACCACAGGTGATTTTGGTGCCGGAAATTTTCCCTGCATCCAGAAGCTGCGGGTACAAGAAAGGGGGGGAAACTGAAAAGGCCCCCCCTTTCCCCCACCCCCCCGGGGATTTTTGCTGATTAAACCGATTTTCCTTCCCCCCTCCTTTGTTTGGCATCAAAAAACTGGGCTTCAGGGGGCAGAAAAAATCACCCTCTTGACCCTTTTAACATCCCTTTTCTGACCCCTCCCCGCTTTTTTGTCTTCAAAGAGGTCTTCAGAAAATGGTTTATCCCCAGGGGGTGGGTACCCAAATTTTGACATTTGGGCTTTTTCATTTTGGGAAACGGATGCTAAAATGACGACATTTGTGGCCGTGACTGGGGAGGACAAAGGAAAGGTAAGACTGCAAGATGCGGTTGCATTAACCCTAAAAGGGACAGTTTTGGCGACGATTTTTCCTTTAAACTTAAAAATTAAACAGGGGCCCTGCCCCAGGGGATGACAGGCCGACGGTCCTGCAATGACAAACCCCGCGGGAAAAGGGGCGTTTTTTGTCGCCAGCACGGGAAAAGGGAGCACCTTTTTCTAGAAACCCTACCCCCATGTGCAAACCCCCCCCCCTTTGTCCCCTTACCACCTGCATTTCGCTCCATGTTCAGAAAAAAAAAAAATTTGAAAAGGGTTGGAATATTTTTTTGGAAAGTTTTCTTATTAAAAGAGGGGCAAATAAACAGCTATTCCCAAATCCCTTAATCAAAAAAAAATTTTCCCCTGGTTTTTAAAATTTTAAAACTGCAAGGGGGTTTCTATCAAAAAAATCGGACGGGGCCCAAAAGCCCCAAAAAAAACACTAACTGTTTTTTTTTTGGGTAAAAATAACGATTTTTTTTTGCCCCTTTTTAAATTTTCCCCTGGTGGTAAAAATTAAGAATTGTTGTTTTAAGATTTAGTAATCCCTGCGTAAAAGAAAAATTTCCCTGGGTGTGCAAAAGTAAAAAAACCCCACGTAACTGTTATTTTTTTGATTAATAAACTTTATTTTTTGAACCTTTTTTCCAATTCACCTGGGGTGAATATAGAATTGCTTTTTTAAAGTTTTACTTTGGTTTGCGCGCCAAGAAAAATGCGGGTGCGAAAAAAGTAAAAAAAACACGTAACTGATGTTTTCGTACGATAAAAACGGTTTTTTTGGGCCCAAACAAAAAAACCTTGCTGACTAAAAAGTTGCTGGTTTGAAAATTTAAGGGCAAGGGGGAAATTATATAAACCAGCACAGGTGAAAGGGGGAAAAAAATTTAAAAATAAAACACCTATCTAAAAAATTTTTATACTAAAATAATAAAAGTGGGAGTTTTGAAAGGCTAACAAAGGGACCGCAGTTCCTAAAAATTTATGTGTACCCAAAATATAAGTTCGGGCGGGCCCCAAATATCCGGGAAAATTATTTCAAAAAGAAAAACTTTTAATAATAAAGATTTTCCCCAAAAAAAAGGGGTCTAAAAAAAAAGCCCTTGGTGAATTTTAAATCCGGGGTTTTTTTATAGATAGACCCTTTCTGGGGTTTCGCCCCCGGCCCCCCCCCCCCCCCCAACCCCCCGGGGTGAATTTACAGCGGGATGCTGTTTTAAAAATTTTTTCCCTTACCAAAACTACATAAAATTTTCCCAAATCTCTAATCAAAAAAAAATTTGGGAAAGGGAAATCACAGCTAATAGTAGGGTTTTCTCTGGAAAGAAAAAAACCCTAATTTCGCTGAGCGTTTGGCCCACAGGCAAAAGCGCGGGCCCAAAACCCAATGAAAAACTTTTGAAAAGACACTGAGGCTGAAAAGGAAACGCTTTTCCAAATTTAAACGAGGCCCCAAGGGTTTTTTTCCCCCAGCCAATCGAAACCCCCAGTCCCCACCCCAGTCATGACTTTCCCCACACACATCTCCCCCCTGCTCTATTTCTGTAATCTGATTTGCTGGCCGCCAAAATTACAGGAAGCACCGAAAAAGGCGCGATCTTAATAGATGATGCTCAGATTTTAACCTTAATTATCGCATGATCTGGAAATTTCGATCACCATAAAAACCTTGCCGATTTCAACTTTGTCGCTAAAAATCGCTCAACACTAATGATGATAAATATAATCCACCTGTGTGTAATCAAGTCTCCGTATAAATGCACCTGCTCTGTGATAGTCTCAGGGTTCTGTTTAAAGCGCAGAGAGCACCATGAAGACCAAGGAACACACCAGGCAGGTCCGTGATACTGTTGTGGAGAAGTTTAAAGATGGATTTGGATATAAATGATTTCCCAAACTTTAAACATCCCAAGGAGCACTGTGCAAGCGCTCGTATTGAAATGGAAGGAGGATTAGACCACTGCAAATCTTCCAAGACCCAACCGCCCCTCTAAACTTTCATCTCAAACAAGGAGAAGACTGATCAGAGATGCAGCCAAGAGGCCCATGATCACTCTGGATGAACTGTAGAGATCTACAGCTGAGGTGGGAGAGTCTGTCCATAGGAGAACAATCAGTTGTACACTGCACAAATCTGGCCTTTATGGAAGAGTGGCAAGAAGAAGCCATTTCTCAAAGATATCCATAAAAAGTCCTGTTTAACGTTTGTCACAAGCCTCCTGGGAGACACCAAACATGTGGAAGAAGCGGCTCTGCTCAGATGAAACCAAAATCCAATTTTTTGGCCACAATGCAAAACGATATGTTTGGCGTAAAAGCAACACAGCTCATCCCCCTGAACACACCATCCCCACTGTCACACATGGTGGGGGCAGCATCATGGTTTGGGTTTTTCTTCAGCAGGGACAGGGAAGATGGATAAAATTGATGGCAAGATGGATGGAGCCAAATACAGGACCATTCTGGAAGAAAACCTGTTGGAGTCTGCAAAAGACCTGAGACTGGGACGGAGATTTATCTTTCAACAAGACAATGATTCCAAACATAAAGCAAAATCTACAATGGAAGGTTCACAAGCAAACGTATCCAAGTGTTAGAATGGCCAAGTAACAGTCCAGACCTGAATCCAATCGAGAATCTGTGGAAAGAGTTGAAAACTGCTGCTCACAAACGCTCTCCATCCAACCTCACTGAGCTCCAGCTGTGCGCCAAGGAAGAATAGGCAAGAATTTCAGTCTCTCAATGTGCAAAACTGATAGCGACAAACCCCAAGCAACTTGCAGCTGTAATTGCAGCAAAAGGTGGCGTTACAAAGTATTAATTTAAGGTGGCCGAATAATATTGCACGCGCCACTTTTCAATTTTTTATTTTTTTAAAATGTTGTAAAATAACCAATAAATTTTGTTCCATTTCACAATTGTGTCCCACTTGTTGTTGATTCTTCACCAAAAAATTCAAATTTGATATCTTTATGTTCGAAGCCTGAAATGTGGCAAAAGGGAGAAAAGTTCAAGGGGGCCGAATACTTTCTCAAGGTACTGTATATCGTTTTATGCTTTTTGGCATCTATCTTTCATTATAAAGCTTTGCTGTCTATAAATATTTTGCATGTTTTATTTTTTCTTTATAGCTTTTTAATGCTTCCTCGATGCCCTCCTGCTTAAGTAGCCATTTATACCTAACAAATTCTCCCATTTTGTAAGACTTTGTACCTGCTGGGATTGTGTTCTACATGTTGGTTGTAGATCTGTACTTTGACGCATGATTTTGAGTACAATGAAGATTGTTCTTCTTCTTTGTCGGTTTTTTTGTTCCCAGCTACTGTAGAAACAGGAGTCGGGCAGAACATCTCCAGGATGTGGTATTCTGTATCACTCCGTGCCAATGGAAATCTGGCCACGATCCTCACCTCCGCTTTTATCTTGCACCAAAAACGTCTACCTTACTCCTACACTTATGTGTACACCTGCACATATCAAACAAATACTGGTGGCTTCTTTGTTTCTGTCCCGGGGAAAGGTCATGTTGGGATGAATTTTCTGTTGTCTTTTAAAAAAGTGAAAGATTATTATTAAAAAATTTTTTTATTGAAAATCAAAATTCATCAATATCTCCAGTTTTCTATAGACTTTTAAGACCAAGACCTCCAAAGCCTAAGTGTTCACAAATGAAATTCATATCTTGAAATGATGGAATCTGGGGGAATGTTAGATTTTATACTTCAGTGGTGTAGATGCTTTGTTGTTTTTATATATGGTACTAAAATACAGTATTGCCATTTCTTAAGACTTACATGGAGGAAAAGTGAGCAGAAATATGAGAATTGCAATGATCTTTTTTTTTCTCTGCACCCTGTGTCATGGTACTTTACCTCAGAAGGTCCCTTTCTGTGGTAATTTTTATCATTTTTGTAGGTGCTATCCTTTGCATCATCATCTCACTCCAAGATACTAGTACTAGGGGAAAAGCTTGAAGGGGCCTTTGAATCCTTCTGCTACATAAAAATATACCACTATTATAAAAGACTCATGACAGCTGGAAGGCCCCATTGCACTTTGTGCATTAGGGCCCAGGAGCTTGAAGTTAAGCCTAGGACTACTAATAGTACTACTGTTGTCCCCACATGGGCCATGTCTGCTTTTGAAATATCCTCTGCTTGATTAATCTATGGCCAGATAGGGGTGTACATTATTATTAAAAGCCCTACCCACCCTCCTGCTAAGCAGCCCTGAATCCTCTTGAGGGGTGAGATAGGACACTGAAGTCCTGGCTCTTTATCTTTTGAACTTTCTAGAACATGCAAACTCCGGACAATCTACTGGGACAATTATCTATTTATGACCCCAGGAAGACACAACAATGTAACAACACCTTGTCCTGTAGAAAAAAGTATCTGGACAAAAGGACTTGAAAAAAGAAATGGGAACATATTGTAACACTAATTAATCACTCCTGCCCTGCTCAAAACACCAGTGACTGTCGTCTGCTGTCTCTGACATCATGTCCTCTCTCTATCTCCAACTAAACCTCACTAAAACTGAACTTTCTGTTTTTCTCCCATCTACTAACCAACCCCCATCTGCTATTTCTCTCTCAGTGTGTGTCACCACCATAACACCTAGGCAGCAGGCCCGGTGTCTTGGGGTTAGTCTAGACTCTGATCTGTCTTTCACCCCTTATATCCAATTCCTTGCCCGCTCTTGTCACCTGCACCTCAAGAACATCTCCAGAATCTGTCCTTTTTCTCACTATCGAAACAACTCAAGCCCTCATTGTTGCTCTTTTTCATTCTCGTCTTGATTACTGTAACTCCCTTCTTATCGGTCTCCCACTCTGCAAACTTTCCCCTCTCCAATCTGTCCTGAATGCAGCAGCCAGGCTTGTCTTTCTCTCCAGCCACTATACTAATGCCTCTACCCTGTGTCAGTCACTGCACTGGTTGCCCATCTAGTACAGGATACAACATAGACTAATCACTCTCACCCATAAAGCTCTCCACAGCGCTGCAACCCCCTACATCGCCTCCCTCATGTCGGTCTACAACCCCTGCCCGCTCTCTCCGCTTAGCTGCGGACATCAAACTACAGACACCACAATCATCCGAACACTCCATGCCCGTCTTCAAGATTTTGCACGTGCTGCAACCCGTTCTCTGGAACATGCTACCACGTACCATCAGGCACAATCCTAGCCTTCGCAGTTTTAAGAGTGTCCTGAAAATACATCTTCTTAGGCAGGCCTACCAAAACCACTAATTGCTAACCTCCACCTTCTATCACACACATTTCTGTCACTCCCTACACTAGGGCAATCACAGGCACTTATCTGTATATAGATGTACTGTCATGGTGGCAGGTTCACCCAATTTTTATGTAATCCACCCCAAATTTATGAAACAAGGCTGGACCATTGTAAATTCACACCTTCTCCCCGCTTGTCTCCCCCAGACACCCTCATAGATTGTAAGCTCTCGCGAGCAGGGCCCTCACACCTTGTGTCTCATCTGTAAGTAGCTTTCACTGTGTAATGTATGTCTTTTGTCTGTAATATACCCTCTACATTGTAAAGTGCTGCGGAATTTGTTGGCGCTATATAAATAAAGAATATTATAATTATTATTATATAAAAGCTTAAAGAGATGTCCTTATTAGAGATGGGCGAATTTCTCAAAACTTCGATTCGGTCACTTCGCCGAATTTTCCGACAAAATTCGTTTCGTTCCGAATTACTTTGGCACGAATCGCGTTAAAAAGCAGCTATTTCCAGGCTGCACAGAGCCTGCAGGGTGCTGTAGAACGTTGTGCCATGCTTAAATATGCAGAGGGAGCTTGGTTTGGTCTTCATACAATGTTGTGTTTTAGTATGACACGCAGATAACTGTCGCCGCTCTTAGAATCGCTTCACTATAAAATTCCCTGTGCACTTAAGAGGGCAAAAATGTAGCCTGATAAAGTCATGGCAGCGCCAGCTGGAAAAAAACAAGCTGAGGGCTCAGGTGGCAACATCAGTGACAGAGTGTGGAGGTGACGGCGGCAGCCACAGCAGCATGAGGTCAGAGAGTGGCAATGACATTCTGGAGGTGGCAAAAACAGGAGTAGGCCACAGAGTGGCACAATGACACAGTGTGTAGGTCATGGCAGCAGCCACAGCAGCAGCATGAGATCTGACAGTGGCACAATGACATTCTGGAGGTAGCAAAAACAGTAGTAGGCCACAAAGTGGCACAATGACAGAGTGTGGAGGTGACGGCCGCAGCCAAAGCAGCAGCATGAGGTCAGAGAGTGGCACAATGACCCAGTGTGGATGTCACGGCACCAGCAACAGCAGCATGAAGTCATGGAGTGGTACAATGACAGAGTGTGGAGGTGACAGCGGCAGCAGCAGCATGAGGTCATAAAGTGGCACAATGACACAGTGTGGAGGTGACGGCGGCAGCAGCAGCATGAGGTCATAGAGTGGCACAATGACACAGTGTGGAGGTGACGGCGGCAGCAGCAGCAGCAGCATGAGGTCATAGAGTGGCACAATGACACAGTGTGGATGTCACGGCAACAGCAGCAGCAGTATGAGGTCATAAAGTGGCACATTGACAGAGTGTGGAGGTGGATGCAAACT
>JAODAL010065340.1:0-18279 GCA_025379985.1 Phyllomedusa bahiana | reverse complement strand
ACTGATTTATATAAAAAAGTGGAGTTTTGCAGCTAACAAAGAGACCTGCAGTTACTAGAAATTATGTTTATCCAATATAAGTTCAGGCTGCCCAATATCCGGAAATTTATTTCAATAGCAAACTGTTAATAATAAAGATATTCCATACAATGTCTACACTAAGTTTTGGTGAACTTTACCAGTGTTCTTTATAGATAGAGCTTGTCGGTGTTCGCCCGCCGGCCCCCCCCCCCCCCCTGCTCCCACCGCCGTGAATTTACAGTGGTAGATTCTGCTTTTAAAATTCTCTAGCTAACTACATAAAAATGTTCAAATCCCTAATCTAATAAATTTGGAAGGATCACAGCTAATAGTAGAGGTTTCTTGTGCAGAAATAGACTAATTTCGCTGAGCTGTTTGGCCACAGGCAGAACGCAGGTCCTTTCCTAGAGACGCTGAGAGACACTGAGGCTAAAACAGGAAACGCTGTTCTATGTAAACGAGGTCATGTGATTTTTCCCCCCAATCGCAACCATCCACATCC
The DNA here is from genome assembly GCA_025379985.1 of Phyllomedusa bahiana. Taxonomy (NCBI): domain Eukaryota; kingdom Metazoa; phylum Chordata; class Amphibia; order Anura; family Hylidae; genus Phyllomedusa; species Phyllomedusa bahiana. The sequence continues at coordinate 17,756 of JAODAL010065340.1, read as the reverse complement.
CAGTCAAGACGTCGCCCACACATCTCCCCCTGCTCTATTCTGTAATCTGATTTGATGGCCGCCAAAATTACAGGAAGCGCCGAAAAAGGCGCGATTTTAAATAGATGATGCTCAGATTTTAACCTTAATTATCGAAATGATTGGAAATTTCGATCACCATGAAAACCTTGCCGATTTCAACTTTGTCGATAAAAATCGCTCAACACCAGTGACGGACAATGGGAGTAACATGGTGTCTGCGCTGCACCAAGGAGGGATGGTCCATGCGCCTGCACGGCGCATGTGTTCAATCTGGTTGTGAAAGTTCCTGAAGTCTTCCACCGATCTTCAGAACATTCTGAAAATGGCAGGAAACTGTGCATGCACTTTATCCATTCCTACAAAGCCAGGAACACCCTCCTCGAGTTGCAAATGGGAGAACGGCCTCCCCCAACACACTCTGATATGCGATGTTTCCACCCGCTGGAATTCCAGCCTGCACCTTGTTGGACCGGACTGTATGAACAGAGAAAGGCCATTAATGATTTTATGATGATCCAGGAAGACAGAAGTACTCCCTGTGAACTTTGATGTCAGCCAGTGGCAGCTCATGCGTGAAAACCTGCCGTTTGTTGAGGCCAATCGAGGAGGCAACGTTATTTTGTCAGTCACCAGGACTACGGGATGAATAACGTCATTCACTGCTACATGTCCTGGAACAGATGCTGAAAAATCTGTCTGGGCAGGGGACTGGAGACGTGGCGACTACATCTCGTGGCCACATGAGTCCGGTGGGGACTGAAATGGAGGAGGAGGAGGAGGACATTGGAGCAGAAGCATTGTCTGGTGAAATGAGTGGATTTTCTACCCAGGTGACAAGAGAGGAGGAGCAGGACCAGCTGGAGGAGGTGGATGGAGATGAGGAAGATGAGGCAGATGACCCCCAAGCACCTTGGCAGTATACAGTGGAAATGGAGGCAGGGAGCCCCTCGGAGTCACTTGGGCAGATGGCCCGCAGCATGCTTATTTGCCTGGCTAGTGACAGCCGAATAGTTAGAATCCGTCAGAGGGATGAATTCTGTCTCTCCACCCTATTGTACAATATCTACCGGACAAAAATGGGATCATTTTACACAGCTAATGAGAGGCAAGACAAACTCAAATACAATAGGGAAATCCTCCGTAATCAGTTGGCCGCTGCCTATGTGCGGCATCGTCCCTCCTCTGACAGGTCTGACGGGGGGGGTTCTTCAGCGCCGCGGCTGCTTCGGGAAGGTGGGGGGGTAGGAGCAGTACCAGCTCCATCAGTAGTAACCTAAGTCTGGAGTCACTGATGAGCAGCTTCCTTCACCCGCCTAGTGAGGAGGGCAGTCGTCAGCAGCAGCAGCAGGACCTGGAGCAGTCCCTGAACCAACAGGTTGTGGCCTACTTGGACAGCACTCTGCCACCTCAGTTAGAAGATCCGCTGGACTACTGGGCAGCCAAACTGGATGTGTGGCCGCAACTTGCCGAGTTTGCAGTGGAGAAGCTGTCCTGCCCGGCCAGTAGTGTGGCATCAGAGCGGGTGTTCAGTGCGGCGGGGGCCATCGTTACCCCAAGGAGAACCCGCTTGTCCACGGGAAATGTGGAACGACTGACCTTTGTCAAGATGAATCAGGCGTGGATCGGCCAGGATTTCCACACACCAATGCCTTAGGCGTCAGTCTGGGTTCAAACTACCTGCCTCAGCCACTATTCTGATGCGCCACCCGCCTGATGCCACACATCTTCTGCCAGTTTCTCCATATGCCTACTACCATAGTTAACACGGACTGGTATTTCCACCCACCACAACACACTTCATTGTGCCAATCTATTACCACATGCTGCTGCTGCTGTTGCCGTGACATCCACACTGTATAATTGTGCCACTCTCTGATCTCATGCTGTTGCTCCTGCCGCCGTCACCTCAATCTCTGTCATTGTACCATCTGTGGCCTTTCTCCTTTTTTGCCACCTCCAGAAAGTCATTGTGCCACTGCCTGACCTCATGCTGCTGCCGCCGTGACCTCCGCTCTCAGTCATTGTGCCATTCTGTGGCTTCCTCCTTTTTTGCCACCTCCAGAATGTCATTGTGCCACTGCCTGACCTCATGCTGCTGCCGCCGTGACCTCCGCTCTCAGTCATTGTGCCATTCTGTGGCTTCCTCCTGTTTTGCACACCCTCCAGCAGGGGGAATGTGGCATTTGTTTTCCCCAACTTTACTGTCTGACCTCATGCTGCTGCCGCCGTGACCTCCGCTCTCAGTCATTGTGCCATTCTGTGGCTTCCTCTGTTTTGCCACCTCCAGAATGTCATTGTGCCACTGCCTGACCTCATGCTGCTGCCGCGTGACCTCCGCTCTCAGTCATTGTGCCATTCTGTGGCTTCTCCTGTTTTGCCACCTCCAGAACGTCATTGTGCCACTGCCTGACCTCATGCTGCTGTGGCTCCACACTCTGTCACTAATGTTGCCACCTGAGCTCTCAGCTTGTTTTTTTCCAGCTTTCGCTGGCATGACTTTATCAGGCTACATTCCCGCTTCAGTTTTTTTGGTCAGTTTTGCCCTCTTAAGTGCCCAGGGACTTTTATAGTGAAGCGATTCTGAGAGCGGCGGCAATCATGTGCGTGTCATACTAAAACACAACATTGTATGAAGACCAAACCAAGCTCCCTCTGCATATTTAAGCATGGCACAACGTTCTACAGCACCCTGCAGGCTCTGTGCAGCCTGGAAATAGCTGCTTTTTAACGCGATTCGTCCCGAAGTAATTCGGACCGAATTTATTTTTGTCGGAAAATTCGGCGAAGTGACCGAATCGAATTTTTGAGAAATTCGCCCATCTCTAGTAATCATCTTTCAAAAATATACAAGAATAAAGTATCCCATTCATAAATCTTGTGAGCAAAGTGCACATTACAGCATAACAGCCATTATACATATAACATATCAAAAATAGGTTCCATTACCCATGATAGCGTCTGCTGCACCAGCCTTTCCTTCCCAACGCGCGTTTCGCCACTGCTTCATCAGGGGGCGTAGCAGAGGCGACACGCGCGTTGGGGTGCAGGGAAAGGCTGGTGCAGCAAACACTATCAGGGGTAATGGAACCTATTTTTGATATGTTATATGTATAATGGCTGTTATGCTGTAATGTGCACTTTGCTCACAAGATTTATGAATGGGATACTTTATTCTTGTATATTTTTGAAAGATGATTACATTTATCTTGTGAACCTATTTCCCTGCTATTGGCTGTATTAGCTGTTGTTCCAGTATGTTGTTTTGTACTATTATTGATGGACATGTTTTAGAAAGGTTATGAATAAAATGGTATTTTTTATAACTATGGGTATTAAGTCCTCTTGTTTCTCTTTTGTTTAAAGCGTCTAGAATGTATACCGGTTATAGATAGACTGTAAATAAGAGAACTCATTAGAATAGCATGTCAGTGAATAGAAACTATGGTACTGATCTTGCTTGGTGAACCACAGGTTCCAACAAGACCTGTGGTGTGCTGGCTCTTGCTGTATGTAGAATAAAGGGTAAGAACAGCAAAAATAAATTTCAAATTTAATGTAGTAAAATTAAAAAATCTGAGCGACAATATCAGGGGGTTGTTTAATGTAAAATTTGTTTTAGATTCTATTAAATTTAAATACATTTTATAGGAGATATTATATTTTTGGAATATTATATATTTTATACTAATTTTATATGAGAACATTTTTTATTACATTTAAATAATTAAATTTTATATTGTTTGATAATAATCAGAAACAACTTTTTATTATTGTACTGGTGTAAGTTGAGAAATATTGGACATTTTTGCCTCTTACAGCAAATCTAGCTCCACTTCGACTCCTCAGGCTCAGTAGACCACATTGAAATAGGTCTGCCTGTCGGAGCAGTAATGCACCTAGTTTTTCCGAACCACATTCATATATGTGTCTAGTGTTACGAGTGTGGTGCGACACGCCTCCACAACGCCCCAGAACGTCCCCTCATGTTTGGTGCATTAGAAAGTGTCGAGTTTTACGAACAATTCGCCTAACACATTAATTAGGTGCATTAGACATCGTAGACTGCTCATTTAGGTGCCTTTTACACTAGAAAAGGATGAAAAACTGATCATACATGTCGCCCTTAGTGTCACCATGACATCCTAAAACGTTATGTTGAACTAAAGGAGTATGGAATGGACTCATTAAGCAGTAGGCTCCAAATGTGTGCTGGCTTTTAATTACAGCTGATATTTGCAGCTAACAATGAACCATTTAGACACCACTGTGATAATGGCCACAGCGTCTAAATGAACGAAGAATGATGCTGTGCACCATTCCTCTCCCCGATTACCCCCATATTTTAACGAGATTGCAGAGTGCACAGCTGTTGCCATGGCAGCCAGAAGTAAAGACAACCATAGCTGCCCTGTTGCTAGGGTCCTAAAATATCCGAGTCCTGGGCCCTCTGTGTTAAGTTTTGCTTAGTGGGGCTGGGTTCACATGGAATTTTTCACGCCTCATTGTGAACTGCGGCATGTGTTTTTACAGAGAAAAAACTTCTGTTCCTGTCACGAATTTTATGCATATTCCACATAGATCCTGTCCATCTCCTCAGCAGTCACTGTACAATGAAAATCAGCCCTGACAAATTTACTTTTTCAAAATCGCTCACCTCCATATGACAGTGTAATACATTATAAATAACAGTCACCTAATATTACACCGATACATGGAGCAAATATACCAGACAAATCATTGTTACTTTAAAAAAAAAAAAAACTCCTACAAAATCAAGACCCAAAACTATTACTACTTAAAGATCAAATAATACTGCCAGACCCTGACAAAACACGACCACCACATGTGACTACCAGTTGTACACAGACGATGAAAACGTATATTGCCACCATACAGGGACCATATAGTGGTAGATACTAGTTGTATGTAGATGCTCTGCAAAAATATAAGTGATTACACAGCAGTTACACTTAAAGACAGGAGATGTCTTTTCTGATGGGAGTCGTTCACTTCCCCTTTTCTTCTCCATCTGGTTAACACTTTCATGCTGATTTCTCCCAGCAAACAATCGTCTCTGCAGATTTGGACACAAATGTCTTAGAATCCCCACATTTTCAGCAACTCCTTACTTATAGGTATATAAGTCCCCACAGATAGGAAGCTATATAGGTCTGCTCAGTTAGGCAGGTATATAAATATAGGGTCACTTAGGCAGGTATATAGATTTAGGGTCACCCTCAGGCAGGTATATAGATATAAGGTCACTCTCAGGCAGGTATATAGATATAGGGTCACTCAGACAGGTATATAGTTATATGGTCACCCTCAGGCAGGTATATAGATAGAAGGTAACTCTCAGGCAGTTATATAGATATAGGGTCACTCTCAGGCAGATATATAGCTATAGGGTCACTCTTAGGCAGTATATACAGCTATACAGTCACTCTCAGGCAGGTATAGACATAGGGTCACTCTCAGGTAGTATGTATAGATATAGGGTCACTCTCTGGTAGGTAAACGCCATTAAAAATAACAACATTAATACTCACTTTACCTCCCCCATCCGAGTGCGCTCCTCTGCAGTCTGACACTGGCGGCGTGATGACGTCATCACGCCGCCAGCGCCGGGACGTTCTGTGCAGCCGAGGAGAAGCAGAGCCGTGATGAGGTAATTACATCGCGCCGCTGCCCAGCTTAGCATCACAGGGCCGCGGAGGGCCCTCAGTGCTATGAGGACCTGGTGGGCCCTGCTGTGTCGGACCCGTGGCCAACCAGGACCCGACACCATCTGCGGAGCAGGGAGCGCTCCCTCACTGCTCCGCGGAAGCCCTCAGATGTAAGTCCATTCAGCGAACACACATACAGCTGAAGAGACCGTCGGTTACCCAGGCCCACAGCTGGAGGCTGCTGAGGTTCGGGGCACAAGCAGTTTTATCCGGGGGCCTGAGCCCCGGATAAAACTGCCTAGCGACGCCCCTGATGTTACTGATCCTATTACTTTCTGCCATAGGCCATATGCAGGAATTAATAGGGGCACCATCTTAGTGCCCCTCTTCTGCATTATGTATTATACATATAACACAGAATGGTTTACAAGCGATCGCACCCCATAGTATCCTAAGGGGGACTGCAAGTCTGAGTTAAATGAAATAAAGTCTTAAAAATATAAAAAATGTTAAAAGTTCAAAACACCCCATTTTGCCATTTTGAAATTAAAAACAAAACCCTTGCAGAAATGGCGTAATCACGTTTTTATCACATTCCATCCCCACATAGATTTTTTTTTTAGGGTTATCCAGTACATAACATTTTGTGGTCTATGGCACCATTAGAAAGTGCTTTTTGTTCCACAAAAAAACAAGCCCTCATATACTTATACTGATGGAAAAATAAAAAAAGTGGGGAAGAAAAATGATTGTGGTGCAAAAAAAAAAAACTACTCAGACTTTAAAGGGTTAAAAGGAGTTTCATGCTGCCCGAACCAAGAGCGTTGTGAAATAGAAATGAGTTCCCTTATTATAAGGAGCTATGATTTACTCTACAATAGTTTTCTGAGATTTCATACTGTAGTTTAAAAACCAGCCAGCAATGAGGTGAACCGTCATCTGGATGGCTCACCCCAGCTTCTCCCTGACCGCTGGGTGTTAGTGCTGGACAAGAAAGATTGAAGATCCTCAGTGTTGTGGTGCCCTCAGTAGAACAGAGATAATCAGCACTGGACAAGATTGTATTGAAAGATCAAGCGGAAGATTTCACTCCTTTACAAAGTGGGAAAAACTCATTCCGTGCCTCTACAACAGGCACTTTGACAGGCTTGATTGACAGGTTTCTTCCTATACGTGTCTATTCTCTGTTTCCAGTTTGTGACTATTTCTCTAAAAATGGCATAACATTTAAAAGTCAATCAAAGCTGGTTGTACTGAGGGATCCAGATCCTGTTTACTGCTGCAGGCAGTTTGGGCAGCTTCAAGCCTCAAGAGCTGACATTTAATAAGGAATACATTTGGCAAAATAACTTTTTCTTAATTGTTAGGGTGCATAACCACGGCATAGGACAAATAACCGGCTGGTATTTGTCCTGTTTTGCGCCCGTCCCCACGGCCGCGGAGGAGGCGGCTTTTCTCCGCGATGAGCAGAGAAAAGCCCTCCCCCTTCACAGATTCCATCTGAAAACCGGACAGAAAATTGTGCTTCTATAATGCTTCGCCGCCGGACTGCCGCCGGCAAAACCGCCCGACAGAAGACCTGTGCAGTGGGGACTGCTGCACGGGTTTTCCATAGAGCACAGTTGTGCTCATTTTCGGACGGTTTTTCAGGCGGTCTGAAAAACCGGCCAAAAACCCGTGCAGTGGGGACATGCCCTTAGTCAGTAGTATAGTACATGTACTCTATTGTATTCTGTTTTATAAGCATGATTTGCTCATATTTCTTTCATTCTTACTTACAAATGCTCTATGGGTAATGACTGTTTAGTTTTTGCTTAGGTGGTGTTTGTGTTCCTTGGTGAACTTGCACTAGCAATAAAAGATTACTTGGTTGCAAAATAGATATCCAGGGTAAAGCTGTACTACATAAATAGTGCACACACTGGTATTAGGCCGTTTAATCTGAGCATACTAGTTCAGTTTGTTGGCAGATATAGAAATTGAAGTGCATGAGTGTACTGTAAGAAAAATGAGTTCAACATTTCATATATTTGTAAGTGCCAACAAGCATCAGAAGTATTACAATGATAAACCAAGGCTGGAATATAGAATCTCCTTTAGTAGCCCCTACCCCAGTCTAAAATTTCAAACTAATCTTCATCCCCTGTAACATGTAGAGGGAGAGAAGTTTGTTGTACATATTTATATGCTTCAAAATATAAAGAAATTCTAAAGTAATAATGTATTTACATTTTTGAAAAAAACATCCGAAATACTTATTATAATTTTATCCTGGATAATATATTTGATAAACATGTAAAAAAAAAATACTTAGAGAAATAGACATGACTTTTAGATGTGGATGGACACTTTAAACAATTTAAACTACAGATAACAGACTCGAAAACACATGTACAAAATACTTTATTTTGGAATCCAAAATGGCCACAGCTTTATTTAACCTCTTACTACTGCAGAGGTTTTGTAGCTATCACATTTGTTATTTTGCTGTAACCTATAACTTTTTAATTTTTCTACATAGATGTATGATGGCTTGTTTTTTGCAGGACAATGTGTACTTTTTAATGGTAACCTTTATCATGGCATATAAAGTACTGAGAAACAAAAAAAATTGTAATTCTTTGTTTGGTGGCGTGTAAGACAAAATGCAATTCCACAATTTTTGAGAGATTTGTTTCTTGGAGTTTAATGTGCAGTATAAATCACATGCTATCTGTATTCTGCAGACTGGTGTGATTTCAGCTGCATCAAAATTTTAGTTTATTTTGTTCTGCTACTTTTAATATAGTAAAACATTTTTTATTTCATTAAATTTGCTTTGCAGCACCATTTCTGAGAGCTATAACTTCTATAATTTTTTTTATCTACAGACCTGAATGATGGCTCATTTTTAAAGTATGAAAAGTTTTTATTGAGATACATGGGATTTTTTGGGGGAGGCAAAGTGGCCATTTTTGGCATTGTGCATTTTTTCCCCCTTTGGTATTCACCATGTAGGATAAATCACTTTAATTTTAATAGATTTGACTTTCATGTTCGCGGCAATATCAATTATTTTTCACTGTTTTGAACTTCTATTTTTTTATCTATTTTTCACGTACTTTTAGTCCTCTAGAGTATTTAACTTCTATGGGGTGCAATCGTATTTACACTGTTCTGCAACATATTATGACTCTTCTATGACATCTTGTCTAAGGAAGTTATAAAAGGAGTATTAAGATGCAGGGCCAGGACAATGGGTAGGCGGAGATTGCCTAGGGCACATACCTCTGCCTGTCAGTAGGGGGCTCAGCGTAGGTATGAAGCAATCTCAGGGGGTGAGTCTGCTTCATACATGGCAGGTGCCAACAGTGAGTCACAGCCGGCTTCTTTCACAATGCACTGAGTGCTGAAGAGAGAAGACTGCCAGTGTTCTTTAGCACAGGTAGGTGTTTTCTGGGGGGATGGGGTGTGGAAGGGGGAAAAATTAGTGAAGGGGGATAATTAGTGAAGGGGAAAGAATTAGTTCAAGGGGGGAATTAGTATAGGAGGGAAATCAGTGCAGGGGGATTAGAGCAGGGAGTGGGAATTAGTATGCAGAAAAACCACAGTATAATGTATGGAGAGACTGCAGAAATGCAAAAATACCCATTAAACAACCACTCGCACATACTCTGAGCATGTAGGGGGTGGCTGCCGGTATTACAATTGCATATAGATACAGCAATACATAAGGGTGCAAAACGTGTGGTGCACCATGCAGGCTTACAGCCTCTTAGTGATGCCCATACTAACAGATTAGGTGGGCTGCCCAGCACCTCTGGGTATGCAACAACAAAAAAAAATTAAATAGTAGTCACCATTAGCTCCCCAGCACTATTGAGCAGATAAAAAATGTCATACTGGAAAAAAATTAAATATGAGGTATTAGTTGGTACCGGGGCCCTTAATACGCAAGCTCGCAACCGGCGTCAATGGTCCTCATGTCTTGCGAGCCCCTACACTGTCAATTTACAAAAAAACACACCCAAAAAGGGGACATTACTTACTTAAAAAACACGACCATTGTGGGCCCTGTTCACAGCTCAATAGCTGGACTAAACTGAGCCCAGGAGCAGGTATCTAGCCTTATATGCTCCTGGGAAAACATGACAGGTGCATCTGATTGCTGAATAACAACTCATAGATCCCACTGCTAAGGGAACAATTAAATGATACAGACTGCACATTAGCTTGGTACCTGTTCACACCAGTATGCAAAAAAACCCACAGTATAATGCATGGAGAGACTGCAGAAATGCAAAAATACCCATTAAACAACCACTCACACATCTTCAGGGCATGAGGGGGGGAGGCTGCTGGTATTACAATTGCATATAGATAAAGCAACACATAAGGGTGCAAAACGTGGGGTGATCCATGCCGGCTTACAGCCTCCTAGTGATGCCCATACTAACAGATTAGGCGGAACTCCCCGCACCTTGGGGATGCCACAACAAAAAAATTTTTTAAATTTGTAGTCACCCCTTAGCTCCCCAGCACTATTGGGCAGATAAAAAATGTCATACTGGAAAAATATTAAATATGAGATATTACTTGGTACCGGGGCCCCAAATACGCAAGCTCGCAACCGGCGTCAACGGTCCTCATGTCTTCCGAGTCCCTACACTGACAATTTACAAAAAAACACAAACAAAAAAGGGGACATTACTTACTTAAAAAACACCACCATTGTGGGATCTATGAGTTAGAGATGCTTGCTCCTGGGCTCAGTTTACTCCAGCTATTGAGCTGTGAACAGGGCCCACAATGGTGGTGTTTTTTAAGTAAGTAATGTCACATTTTTTTATCTGCCCACTAGTGCTGGGGAGCTAAGGGTGACTACTATGTAAACAAATTAATTAGGCTGTGCACATCCATATATTTTAAAAAACGTAAGCATAGGTGCACACTGGTAAGGCAATAGCATAACATCTAATACAAAATATCAGTGGCACACTACGCAAAAACTAAGTAAAAACATCAAAGATATAGGAATTTTTTTTGAAAATGCATTACTGCTAACGAAATATGAAAAACTGGGATTCTTAGTTTGCAGTTTGATCAAGAATTGTTTAAGTGCTCCCTCCAAAAATCGTCAAGGGGGATCCAGCACTGGTGAGTCCCTAACTACTAACATGTTACCTCACTAGAGAGTTCCATTCAGACTACACACTCTCAAGGAGAAGTGATAGGAAAACTTGCTTGAATTTATCCTGCACTGGTTTTAATAGACGGTTAAGGAGGAGTGCAGCAAGCCAATGAGTTGCCATCCTCAAATTGACTACACAAATTAATTAGTTGTTGCACATCCATATATTTTAAAAATCACGTAAGCATAGGTGCAACCACTGTGTAAGGCAGAAATAGCATACATCTAATTAGACAAATATCAGTGGCACACTACAAAAGTATAGTAAACATCAGGTATATAGGAATTTTGAAAATGCATATACTGCTTAAGGAACATATGAAAACTCTGGGATTCTTAGTTTACAGTTGTTGATAAGAATTGTTTAAGCTTACCTTCCAAAAGCTGTAGTCTAAGGGGATCCCAGCACAGGTGAGTCCCTAACACTAACATGTTTACTCCTCACTTTGAGTCATTCAGACCTACAACCTTCTCAGGGAGTGATAGGAACTTGTCTACTGAATTATCCTGCAGCAGGTTTAAATTGGTATCGGGAGAGCAGCAACCAATGAGGTTGCCATCCTCAAATAGACTACACAAATTAATAGGGCTGTGCACATCATATATTTAAAAAAAACGTAAGCATAGTGCACACTGGTAAGGCAATAGCATACATCTAATACAAATATCAGTTGGCACACTAAAAACTAAGTTAAAACATCAAGGTATACTAGGAATTTTTTCCAAATGCAATTACTGCTAAGGAAAATATAGAAAAACCTGGGATCCTTAGTTTACAGTTTTTGATCAAGAATTGTTTAAGCTCACCTCCCAAAAGTCAGTCAATGGGGAGTCACGACGCACAGGTGAGTCCCTACCACTAACTGTTACCTCACCTAGGAGTCCATTCTCAGGTACTACAACGGCTCACAGGGCAGTGATAGCAACTTTGCTACTGAATTATTCTGCACTGGGTTTAACAAGGGTAAGGGGAGTGCAGCACTTTGCCATGGAGGTTGCTCCCTCAAATAGACTACACAAATTAATTAGGCTAGTGCACATCCATATATTTTTAAAAAACGTAAGCATAGGTGCACACTGGTGAGGCTAATAGCTCATCTAATACAAATATCAGTGGCACACTAGAAAACTAAGTAAAACATCAAGGTTTATAGGAATTTTTTGAAACTGCATTACTGCTAAGGAAAAAATATGAATAACTGGGATTCTTAGTTTTACAGTTTTTGATCAAAGAATTGTTTAAGCATCACCTTCCCAAAATGCGTTCGTCAAAGGGATCACAGCACAGGTGATCCCTAACACTAACATGTTACCTCACACGGTGTCATTCAGACTACAACCTCTAAGGGAGTGATATACCTTGCTACTGAATTATCCTGCACTGGTTTAAAAGATGGTAAGGGGAGTGCAGCAAGACAATGATGGTTCCCATCCATCAAATAGACTAACAAATGATTTAGGCTCTTAGCCTTGTCACTGCTGTTTGCGGCGTCGCTTTCTCGTGCAATCCATATATTTTAAACAAACGTAAGCATAGGTGCACACTGGTAAGGCGAAAATAAGCATACATCTAATACAAATATCAGTTGGCACACTACAAAACTAAGTAAAACATCAAGGTTATATAGGATTTTTTGAAAATGCATTACATGCTAAGAGAAAAAATGGAAAAACTGGGTTCTTAGTTCTACAGTTTTTGATAAAGCAATTGCTTTTTAAGATCCACTCCCAAAAGCCCGTACAAGGGGATCCAGCACAGGTGAGTCCCTAACACTAACATGTTACCTCACTAGGAGTCCATTCAGACTACAACTCTCAGGGAGTGATAGGAACTGCTACTTAATTATCCTGCATGTTTAAAAGAGGTAAGGGGAGTGCAGCAAGCCAATGAGGTTGCCATCCCTCAAATATACTACACAAAATTAATTAGGCTGTGCAATCCATATTATTTTTAAAAAAACGTATGTCATAGGTGCAACATTGGTAAGGCTAATAGCATACATCCTAATCTACAAATATCAGTGGCTCACACTTAGAGAACTAAGTAAAAACATCATGGTTTATAGGAATTTTTTGACAAAGTGCATTTATCTTGCTTCTTTAGTTTACAGGTTTTTGATCAAGGAATTGTTTAAGTTCACCTCACCAAAAGCGTCAATGGGGGATCCCAGCAAGGTGAGTCCCTAACACTAACTGCTTACCTCACACTAGGAGTCCATTCCAGATTAACAACCTCTCAGGGCAGTGATAGGAACTTGCTACTGAATTATTCCTTGCACTGGTTTAAAGAGGTAAAGGGGCAGTGCCAGCAAGCCAATGCAGGTTGTCCATCCTCAAATAGACTTAGACACTCAAATTAATTATGGCTGTGCACCATCGCATATATTTTAAAAAATGTGAAGCATAGGTGTACACTGGAAAGGCAATAGCATACATCTAATACAAATATCAGTGGCACAATACAAAATAAGTATAACATCAATGGTATATAGGAATTTTTGAAAATGCATTACTGCTAAGGAAAATATGGAAAACTGGATTTCTTAGTTCAGAGTTTTTGATCAAGAAATGTTTTAGCTCACCTCCCAAAAGCGTCAAAGGGGATCCCAGCACTGCGTGAGTCCCTAACACTAACTTGCTGTACCTCACTAGGAGTCCATTAAGACACAAAACCTCTAAGGGAGTGATAGGAACTTGCTACTGGGAAGTATCCTGCAACCTGGTTTAAAAGAGGTAAGGGGAATTGCAGCATGCAAAAAAAAAAATGAGGTTGCCATCTCAAATAGGACTACAAAAATTAATTAGGCTGCTGCCTACATCCCTTATATCTTTTAAAAAAACGTAAGATATGGTGCACACTGGTAAGGCATAGCATCCAATCTAATACAAATATCAAGCTGGCACAACTACAAAACTAAGTAAAACATCAAGGGTTGTTATAGGAATTTTTTGAAAATGCATTCACTGCTAAGGAAATATGAAAAACATGGTGATTCTTAGGTTTACATTTTTGATCAAGAATTGTTTAAGCTACCTCCCAACAAGCATCAGGGGTCTCAAGCACAGGTGAGTCCCTAAACACATAACATTTACCTCACTACTAGTCCTATCAGACTACCAACTCTCAGGGAGTAGAGTGATAGGAAACTTGATACTGAATTAATATCTGCATGGTTAAAAGAGGTAAGGCGAGGCGGCCGAGTGCAGCAAGACATAATGAGGGTTGCCATCCCTCCAAATAGTTACACAAATGTGTATTAGGCTGTGCAAATCCATATATTTTAAAACAACGTAAGCATAGGTGCACAACTGTAACGCGGGCAAATAGCATACATCTAATACAAATATCAGTGAGCACACTACAAAGCTAAGTAAAAGCCATCAAGGTATATAGGATTTTTTTGAAATATGGCATTACTGCTAAGGAAATATATGAAAAACCTGGGACTTCTTAGTTTTCAGTTTTTGATCAAGAATTGTTTAAGCCCACCTCCAAAGCGTCTAGAAGGGTGAGGATCCAGCACAGGTGCGTCCCTAACACATACATGTTACCTCACTCGGAGTCTTCAGACTACACCTCTCAGGGAAGTGATAGGAACTTGCTACTGAATTATTCCTGCACTGGTTTAAATGAGAGTTAAGGGGAGTGCAGCCAAGCAATTCGAGGTTGCCATCCCTCAAATAGGACTCTACACAAATGATATTAGGCTGTGCACATCCATTAATTTTAAAAAAACGTAAGCATAGGTGCCACTGGTAAGGCAATTGCATACATCCATAATACCAAATATCTCAGTGGCACACTACAACAAACTAAGTAAAACACAAGGTATATAGGATTTTTGAAAATGCATTACTGCTAAGGAAAATATGAAAAACCTGGGGATTCTTAGTTTACAGTTTTTGATCAAGAATGGTTAAGCTCACCTACCCAAAAGAGTCAAGGGTTCCACAGCACAGGGCAGTCCCTAATACTAACATGTTACCTCACTAGGAGTCTCCCATTCAGACTACATCCTCTCAGGTGTGACATCCAGTGATAGGAACTTGCTACTGAATTATCCTGCACTGGTTTAAAGACGGTAAAGGGGAATGCAGACAAGCAATGAGGTTGCCATCCCTCAAAATAGATTACACAAATTAATTAGGCTGTGCTAATCCATATTATTTTTAAAAAACGTCAAGCTATCATGCACCATGGTAACGGCACAATAGCTTACATCTAATACAAATATCAGTGGTCACAACTACAAAACTAAGGTAAAACAATCATGGTTATATTAGGAATTTTTTGAAAATGCGATTACTGCTAAGGAAAATATGAAAAAATACTGGGATTTCTTAGTTTACAGTTTTTGATCAAGAATTGTTTAAGATCACCTCCATCCAAAGCGTCAGAAGGGAATCCCAGCACTGGTGAGTTCCCTAACTCTAACCATGTTACCTCACTGTAGAGTCATTCAGACTACATCTCTCAGGGAGTGTTGTGATAGGAACTTGCTTCTGAATTATCCTGCACTGGTTTTAAAAGATGGTAAGGGGGTGAGCAGACTAAGCAATGATGGTTGCCATCCTCTTAATAGAATACACAAATTAAATTAGGCTGTGCCGAATCATATATTTTAAAATACGTAAGCATAGCATGCACACTGGTAGGCAATAGCATAAATCGAATACAATATCATAGTGGCACACTACAAAAAATACTAAGTAAAAACACTCAAGGTTTATAGTGAATTTTTTGGAAATGCATTACTTGCTAAGGAAAAATATGAAAAAACTGGGATTCTTAGTTTACATTTTTGATCAAGAAATTGTTTAAGCGCTACCTCCCAAAAGGAGTCAAGGGTGATACCCAGCACAGCGGGTGAGTCCAGAACACTAACTATGTTACCTCACTAGGTTGTCCATTAAGACTACAACCTCTCAGGGAGTGAGAGAATTTGCTACCGCGATTATCCTGCACTGGGTTTATAAGAGGTAAGGGGAATTTGCAGTCCAAGCAAATGAGGTTGCCCATCCCTCAAATAGACTACACAAATTAATTAGGGCTCGTGCAATTCCCATATTATTTTAAAAAACGTAAGCATAGGTGCACAATGGTAAGGCAAATTGCATACATCTCAATTCAAATATCTCAGTGGCCTCACTACAAAACTAAGTAAAACCATCAACGGTTATAGAGAATTTTTTGAAATGCATTACTGCTAAGGAAAATATGAGACAAAACTCTGGATTCTTAGTTTACAGTTTTTGATCAGAATTGTTTAAGCTCACCTCCCAAAAGCGTCAAGGGGGGGGATCCCAGACAGGTGGAGTCCCTAATTACTAACATGTTACCCTCACTAGGCAGTCCATTCAGACTACAACCTCTCAGGGCAGGAGTGATAGGAACTTGTACTGAATTATCCTGCGCACTGCGTTTTAAAAAGAGGTAAGGGTGAATGCAGCAAAGCCTCAACGAGGGTTGCCATCCCTCAAAAAGGATTACACAAATTAATTGGGATGTGCACAATCCATATATTTTAAAAAAACGTATAGCATTAGCTGCACACTTGTAAGGCAATAGCATATATCTAATACAAATATCTGTGGCACAATACTAATACTAAGTTAAAAACATCAAGGTATATAGGATTTTTTGAAAATGCAATTATGCTAGAAGGAAAATTGAAAAACCTGGGATTCTTAGTTTACAGTTTTTGAATCAAGGAATTGATTAAGCTCACCAGCCCAAAGCGTCAAGGGAATCCCAGCACAGGTGGTCCCTAACACTAACATGTTATCCTCACTAGGAGTCCATTACAGACTGAAAAACCTCTCAGGGAGCTGAGTGTTTGGTCTTGCTACTGAATTATCCTGCACTGTTTAAAAAGGTAAGGGGAGTGCTGCAAAGCCAAATGAGGTTGCCATCCCTCAAATAGAATACACAAATTATTTAGGCATGTGCGCGCATCCATATATTGTTAAAATACAGTAAGCATAGCTGCACACTGGGTAAGGCACAATAGGCCATACATCTATACTAATATCCAGAGGCACACTACAAAAATCTAAGTAAAATATATCAAACGGTTCTATAGAATTTTTTGAAATGCACTTACTGCTTTAAGGAAAATTGAACAAACCTGGGATCTTAGTTTACAGTTTTGATCAAGAAATTGTTAGATCACCTCCCACAAAAGCCGTCTAAGGGGATCCAGCACAGGTGAGTCAAGAACACTAACATGTTACTCTACTAGGAGTCCCATTACAGACTACAACGCTCTCAGGGATGTTGAGAGGACAATTTCGCTACTGAATTATCCGCACTGGTTAAAAGAAGGTAAGGGGGAATGCAGCAAGCATAATGAGTTGCCATCCCTGTCAAATAGTCATACACCAAATTAATTAGGCTGTGCACATTCCATATATTTTAAAAAAAACAAAGTATAGGTTGCACAACTGTACAGGCAATAGCATACTTTCTAATAAAAAATATCAGTGGCACACTACAAATAATAAGTAAAACATCAAGGTATTTAGGATTTTGAAAATGTCATTACTGTAAGGAAAATATGAAAAACCTGGGATTATTAGTTTACCCAGTTTGTTTGATTCAGATTGCGTTTAAGATCACCTCCCAAAAGCGTTCAAGTGGATCCCAGCACAGGTGAGTCCCTCTAATACTAAAATGTTATCCTCACTAGGAGGTCCATTCAGACTACAACTGCTCAGGGAGTGATAGGAACTTGCCTACTGAATTATCCTGCACTGGTTTTAAAAGAGTAAGGGGAATGCAGCAAGCCAATGAGGTTGCCATCCGCCTCAAAATAAGATTACACAATTTAATTAGGCTGTGCCACATCCATATATTTTAAAAAACGTAAGCATAGCTGACACTGGTAAGGCAATAGCAT
>JAODAL010065339.1:0-18280 GCA_025379985.1 Phyllomedusa bahiana | reverse complement strand
GCGATTTAGGGGGAATGGTCAGGGGGTTTGGGGGGAGGGGGGGTGTGGGGACTCGCGGGAAAGGGGTGGTGAGGGAAGCTTGTCTGATGAGTTTATTTTATTATGGAAGTGAGTTGCAAAATCATCTGTGAGAGGAGAGATGGGGGAGGGGGTGCTGGTGGACGCAGGAGAGAAGTTGAAGGTGTTAAAAAGTTGTCTGGGGTTGTGGGCCCAGGGAGGATTAGAGGGGTGAAATAGTCTTTTTTGGGCTGAGGTGAGTGCAGATTTAAATGTGTGTAGTGATTCTTTATATGAGGTGAAGTCATTTGGTGGAGCGGGTTTTCTTCCAGCGGCGTTCGGCAACTCGGAAGCTCCCCTCAGCTGTTTGGTGGAGTCTGTGTGCCAGGGTTGTCTGTTCATTTTGCGGGTTCTGTTGTGTGTGAGAGGGGCGACAGCATCAAGAGTGGAAGTGATTGTGTTGTTGTAGAATGTGGTGGCTGCGTCTGGATCAGCAAATGAGGATATGGTAGAGAGGGGAGCAAAAGAGTCAGAGAGAGTGCGGGGGTTGAGGTTTTGTAGGTTCCTGCTTGGATGTACTAGATTTGTTGCAGGAGGGGCAGGTGGAGTGGAGATGGAGGAGAAGGTGAGCAGATTGTGGTCAGAGATAGGGAGAGGAGAGTTTGAGAGGTTAGATAGGGGGCAAAGGCGGTCGAAAATGAGGTCCAGTGTGTGTCCGTCTGTGTGAGTGGCTCCAGAGGTCCACTGGGAGAGGCCAAGTGATATACTGTCTGGCACTTACTTATGGCCTCATCATGCCATCACTTGGACCATCATCATCTCCCATAACAGATGTATAATTATTATCCCCTGATGAACCATATCTTGGGGAAACGCGTCGGGACTTATGTCTGTGTTCTTTATGTTTGTTACTGTATAATTTAGTTAGTTAGGGTGAGTCGCCAAGAGTTGGGGTCGCCCTTTTCGGGGCGAGTGCTTTATCTGGATAGGACTAGTATAGTGATAGCGATAGTGCTTTTTTTTTATTAATTGGTATATTTCTGGTCAATGGGGGAACGGGCTACTGCGACAAGGTCTCAGAACCGTTTAGTTTTTTACCACATTTTTGACCATATTTTCCCCCCTCTTATAGGGGCACTTCTCCCCGCTAATAGGTATTTGGTACAATGTCTTTTTTGCTGTGATTAGCTAGACATTGTCCCACTTGCTTTTTGTATCTAGGTACATGATATACACCGGGTACTTTATACATATACAGTTGCATATTTGTTTGTGGCTATATGTGTGGAGGCCATTTTTATGTATAAAGGATAATTTTTTTTAATGCATATCTATTAAAGATTATTGTTTTAGGAATTTTTCTTTTGATCTGTGAGACGGTTTTCTATATTCCTATTATCTCTTTTTTTCTGTGAGTCAGTCTGGTGAGGACTCATGTTTGGTGGGTCTTTGCGGTAGGCACAGACCACATTAGAAAGGGTCTATCTTTGTATTTAGTTAGTGGCCAAGGATTTTGTTTGTTTCCTGTAGCCTGTGCATGAGGAATAAAACTTGTTAACCATTCTACCAAGGATGGCGATCTCATGCTCTAATGTTCCCGAGACTGTCCATGATGGTGGTTGAGAGTTAAATGGAGTGTTACAAGATACTGTATATATATATATATATAGAGAGAGGAGAGAGAGAGAGGAGAGAGAGAGAGAGAGAGAATTTTTATCATAGGTACACTACAACTGTAAAAAAACAGGAAAATCCGGAAAGCCATATTGTATGATTTAAATCATTAATTTGAATTTTATTGCATGAATTAAGTATTTGGTACAATTAAAAAAACAGAACTTAATATTTAGTACAGAAGCTTTTGTTTGCAATTACAGAGGTCAGACATTTCCTGAAGTTCTTGACCAAGTTTGCACACACTCCTCCATACACATCTTCTCCAGATCTTTCAGGTTTCGGGGCTGTCGCTGGGCTGCATTGCTTTTCAGCTTCCTCCAAAGATTTTGGATTGAGTTTAGGTCTGGAGACTGGATAGACTACTCCAGGACCTTGAAATGCTTCTTAAGGAGCCACTCCTTAGTTGCCCTAGCTGTGTGTTTCGGGTCATGCTGGAAGATCCTACCACAACCCATCTTCAATGCTCTTACTGAGGGAAGGAGGTTGTTGGCCAAAATGTTGCGATAAATGGCCCCATCCATCCTCTCTTCAATACGGTGCACTTGTCCTGTCCCCTTTGCAGAAAAACACCCCCAAAATATGATAATTTTTTTACCCCCATGTTTCATACTTGGGATGGTGTTTTTGTACTCATCCTTCTTCTTTCTCCAAAGACAGTAAGTGGAGTTGATACCAAAAAAGTTCTATTTTCATCTGACCACATAATCTCGTCCCATGCCTCCTCTGGATCATTTACATGGTCTTTGGTGAATTTAAAATGGACCTGGACATGTGCTGGTGTGAGCAGGGGGACCTTGTGTGCCGTGCGGGATTTTAATCCATGACAGCGTAGTGTGTTGCTGTCTTTGAGACTGTGGTCCAAGCTCTATTCAGATCATTGACCAGGTCCTTCCATGTAGTTCTAGGGTAATTCCTGACCTTTCTCAGAATCACCCTTATCCCATGAGGCGAGATCTTGCATGGAGCCACAGAGGGAGATTGACATTCATCTTGTGCTTCTTCCAAGACCTACATTTTTGGAGACATGTCCTGTGATCTGACTAAACTAAAAGTGAATTGTTTGACCATAATGACCATTGTTAAGTTTGGAGGAAAAAAGGAGAAGCTTTGAAGCCTAAGAACATCATCTCAATCGTGAAACATGAGGGCGTCTGCTTCATGTGGGGTTGTTTTGCTGCAGGAGGAACTGGCGCACTTCACAAAATAGATGGCATCATGAGGAAAGAAGATTATGTGGCAACACTGAAGCAACATCTCAAGACATCAGCCAGGAAGATAAAGCTTAGATGGAAACTATTCTAGCATTTGGCAAATATAAATAATTTTGGTAAATTATCAGATTTCATGTCCGATAGTGAGAAAAACATGCACATATGTCTTTATATAGTGTATGTAAACTTCTGGTTGCAACTGTACATATATATATATATATATATATATATATATAAAATATATTTATTTTATAAAATATATATATATATTGGACGGGCCCCACTTACGTCCGGACGCCATCTTGGACCGTCCTGGGGTATTTAGCTCTCGGATTGCCCTCTTTGGGAAACGGAATAATGGCACTCCAACACAGGCTTCAGTTGAATCTGGGGCCCCAGCCAGTTTTATTCAGGCACAGTAGACATATACCGAAAACAAAACAAATAAAAATCCTCGGTCGTCTGGCCACTAAAATATACAATGTAGAGACCCTCTCTAACAAATGGCCTCGGCCTATCACTGAGCACCATCAACACTTTACCCACGCTGGGGTCAGGCTTCTTTCCAAGCCTCCGGGGGACCAGAGCCTCTCTCCAGCTCCGCCACTGCTCCACTCTCAGGCAGCAGACCACGCCCCCAGTACACCTGAAGTAGGAGGCTTTCATAGGTCTCCAGAGAGTATACAATATCTGGGCGGGAAAACCCAGGACCTGGAATGCGGGGACGCCACCCACCCAACACTATAGCTGTCCCAAAAGGAGCCACCCCATACATAGCTGCCTTGCAGCTATTCTACGCTACTGTACGTGTCAGTAATATATAACCACTGACACCCAAAATAGGTGGCTCTTCCCCACCGAGTCCAGGTCCTCGGTGGCGCATCTGCAGAAGGACTTTAACTGTAGGGCCCTCTTGTGGCAGGATCACGCACTACCAGGTCACACGGTCCCCTGTATATATATATTTTTATATATATATATTTATATATATATAATATATATACACTCACCGGCCACTTTATTAGGTACACCATGCTAGTAACGGGTTGGACCCCTTTTGCCCTTCAGAACTGCCTCAAATTCTTCGTGGCATAGATTCCACAAGGTGTTGCAACGATGCTCAATTGGTACCAAGGGGCCCAAAGGTGCCAAAAAAATATTCCCCACACCATGACACCACCACCACCAACCTGAACCATTGATACAAGGCAGGATGGATCCATGCTTTCATGTTGTTGACGCCAATTCTGACCCTACCATCCGAATTTCGCAGCAGAAATCGAGACATCAGACCAGGCAATGTTTTTCCAATCTTCTACTGTCCAATTTCGATGAGCTTGGGCAAATTGGAGCCTCAGTTTCCTGTTCTTAGCTGAAAAGGAGTGGCACCCAGGTGGTCTTCTGCTGCTGTAGCCCATCTGCCTCCAAAATTCGCCGTACTGTGCGTTCAGAGATGCCTTCTGCCTACCTTGGTTGTAACGGGTGGCTATTTGAGTCACTGTTGCCTTTCTATCAAGCTCGAACCAGTCTGCCCATCTCCTTTGACCTCTGGCATCAACAAGGCATTTCCGCCCACAGGACTGCCGCTCACTGGATGTTTTTTCTTTTTCGGACCATTCTCTGTAAACCCTAGAGATGGTTGTGCGTTGAAAATCCCAGGAGATCAGCAGTTTCTGAAATACTCAGACCAGCCCTTCTGGCACCAACAACCATGCCCACGTTCAAAGGCACTCAAATCACCTTTCTTCCCCATACTGATGCTCGGTTTGAACTGCAGGAGATTGTCTTGACCATGTCTACATGCCTAATGCACTGAGTTGCCGCCATGTGATTGGCTGATTAGAATTAAGTGTTAACGAGCAGTTGGACAGGTGTACCTAATACAGGGGCCGGTGTGTGTATATATATATATATATATATATATATATATATATATATATATATACACACACAGTATCTCACAAAAGTTAGGACACCCCTCATATTGTTGTAAATTTTGCTTTACATCCTCTTATGTGACATGCTGAAGATATGGTACTTTGATGCGATATCAGTGTACAGCTTGAATAACAGTCAACACACAGCCATCAATGTCTAAACCACTGGCAACAAAAGTGAGTACACCCCTAAATGAAAATGGACAAATTATGCCCAATTTGCCATTTTTCCCTCCACAGTGTCATGTGACTTGTTAGTGTTATAAGGTCTCAGGTGTGAATGGGGAACAGGTGTGTTAAATTTGGTGTTATCACTCTTACAGTCTCTCATACTGGTGACATGAAGTTCGACATGGTACCTCATGACAAGGAACTGTCTGAGGAACTGAAAAAAACAATTGCTGCTTGACATAAAGATGACCTAGGTTACAAGAAGATTGCCAACACCTTGAAACTGAGCTGCAGCACAATGGCCAAGACCATATAGCAGTTCATCAACACAGGTTCTACTCAGAACAGACCTCGTCATAGTTGACCAAAGAGGTTGAGAGCACATACCCAGCGTCATATCCAGAGATTGTCTTTTCAAAATAGACCTATGAGTGCTGCCAGCATTGCTGCAGGGGCTATGGGGGTGTGGGTTCACCCTGTCGTGCTCAACCAACCCCGCACACTGCATAAAATTTGTTCTGCTGACTGCCCTTTCCAAAAGGAAGCCTCTTCTAAAATGATGTACAAAAAAACCCTACAGTTTGCTGTAGAAAAGCAGACTAGGACATGGATTACGGAACCCTTTTGGGTTAAAACCCCAAAATAAACTTTTTGGTTCATAGTTTCAAGCATGGACACCCTACCGGTGGAGAGTACATAGACAGAAAAAGACATGTGGTGAGAGTGTCAGGGTTTGGGCCCCTGCATGAGGGAATATGAATGCCAAATATACTATACATCCAAAGCAACATGATTACCTTCCTCTAGAACTGGGTGTCAAACAAAAGGGCCCCGGGGGCCGCATCCCCCGTTGCTTGTTTCCCGGGGGCCCGGGGACTTGTTGCTGAGCTCTGCTCAGCTACGGAGACTAAATGCAGCTGCAGACACTGCGGAGGACCCCGGCTTTTCTGCTATGTGCCCCTCCCGCCTCATGTCCCCACTGGCACATAGGATTCATGATTTCCGGGGTGCTGCCAGAGCAGACTAAAGGAGAAGACACCTTTTCCCGCAGCCGCGCAGCTCCACGGGCTGCTTCACATGAGCAGAGAAAGCAGCACAGCTCATACAGTCGAGGGGGGGGCCCGGGCAGCTCAGCTCATACAGTCAGGGGCGGGGGGGGCACACATCATACAGTCAGGGGGGGGGGCCGGGAAGCCATTGCACAGGGGAAAGCCGGACGCCTGGCCCGCCTCCTCATTTCCCCGGCCCCGCCCCTTCAGGCCCGGGGGACCTGGCAAGGACTTCTTGTCAGCAAGAAGATTCCGCCCTGCGGAGGCCCAAACCCAAGGGGCTGGAAGGGGCTTCACAGGGGCCTTACCAGTTTCCCTCAACCCCCCCACCAGGTCCTATCTGGTAACCCCCCACCCCATATCTACCAGTTAGCCTCCTCCCCCCCCCGGGGTCTCCCCACGGGCCCTCCTCCCCTGTGGGCCCCACCTCTGGCCTCCTCCCCCTTGGGCCTCCCCATCTGGCCCCTCCCCCCCATGGGCCTCACCTTTTCCCTATTCCCATCAAAGGGCTGATTGTAAAGGAATACTGTAAAATGAAACTATCCTTAATACTCTCTTAATGTTAAGGAGAAAAAATTTTACACAGTTCTAAAATAGGTCGCCCTTTAAGGTACCCCGTGGGCCGATGTGGCCCCGGTAAAAACGTTTTTTGCCCCCCTGCCTAGAAAGGGGGCTGCAGAGCAGTATTCCGCATGAAAACGACCCCAAACATACCTCAAAGATGACCCGCCTTCCCAAAAAAATAGGGTAAAGGTCTGGATTTCCCATGTATATTGCAGACCAAACCCCATTGATCACCCGTGGGGGATCATCAAACAGAAGGTGAGAGGTGCAAGGTCTCTAAATCCCCCACTCCTTTTATGTTTTTCATGCAGGGGTGGAAAAGGACTCCATGGCTCAACTTTTGAAACTTAGTGAACCCCCTGCTGAAGAGAATTATGGTAGTTTGGAAAATAAAGGGGCTACAAAATATTGAACTTGGCACAAAATTTTCCATTTTCATTTTAGTTTGTCCCTTTTGTTGCCCGCGTTTAACATTTGGCTGTCTTTTTATTTATTTTGGGGATACCAAATGTACCTTTTTATGTAAGAATTTTTATAAATAATATATATATATGGTATGTTATTTTAAATTTTGGGGGTCTGTGCGTGGCTGGGTTTTTGGAGCTGAAAGGTGGGCAAGGGGGGGCCGGTATCAGAAACAGACACAGTCTGTTGTCCCTGGGACTCTGCTGGTGTCTCTGGAAGAATCAGTTGCTACGCTAGTGGCAAGATGTACCGGAGGCTATCCCTGCCATCCATCTCCCAAGAACAGGTGAGGGGAACACACTATTCACTTGTTACACTCATGTGAGGGGGGCACATAGTTCACTGCTTTAATTCTTTACTTTCACTTTGCCTCCTGCAGAACCTTATGACCAACTTTTTACATTAATACTTTTGCAGGATGTATTATTTACTCCACTGAAGGACTACTTATCTAACCCAGCTACCTACCTACACTAATTGCGGCCAGAGGCAGTACACAAATACCGTAGTATATTGTACTAAAAACTACTTGTACAGATACCCAGGTGAAATGGAAATATTCTTTTTTAAAATATTACCACAATAAAATATAGGCAGAATTCTACTGACCCATAAAATAAAGATAACATGTCAATAATTCAACATAGTAAATTCCCCCAAAAATTAAACCTGAAAAACAACGGTCTAACTGCGTTTCTCCCTGTTCACTCCATTTTTTTATTTTTCTTTTGGCAGGAGTGGAGGTGGCCCTGACATTTTGGCTGTGTTGGGCACTGAAATTCCTGATGGCAGCCCTGGGCACTTATATTTTCTGTGGGTTTTTGCAGTTTTATACCAGCTCTTTGTTGACAAGACGCTCATTAATTCTTTGGGCGACATGTATGAACGGGCTTTTCGCCTGTTTTTGGGAGTAAACTGCGCCTCCCGGCCCGAATCCCCCTGTCGGACGCAGGGATGCAGTGTTAGGCGCAGCGTTCGCCACTTTCAGCTGCGTCCCGCATGAAGAGACAGGCAATGGGAGCGGTGTGGGCGCGGTGTAGGCGTTCCGGGGCGGGGCGCGGCGCGCTCGAAAACCCCGAGGCATGTACGATGGCGGCTCGCCAAAGCGCGGCGCAATGCAGTGCTCGGCAGCTCCGACAAGCAGACCTAGTTTATTTTGGTCTAAATGCTCTGGCTGCGGCGAAGTGAAGCAAGAACGTAACATGAGAGGAAGCATACAGAAGATCGCAACAGAAATCTCGGCGCTCAGCTCCGTGCGGCAGGAGTATGATTCCAAAAAAAATCGCCTTTATAAAGGCATAAAACATTCTCAGAAAAGAGCTCAAACCTCAAAAATAAAAAATAATTTTAAAAAAATCACTTTCCAAAAATCTAGAACGGCGCCATATCAGGAATTAGGATATTGGAAATAGCCGGGAAATACAGTAATTCAAATTCGGCCAATCATTTTATATACACATCGAGACAGCTTCGGCAGTATTATCATTTGATTTCGGCCATGTACAGTTTTATTTCAGATTGCATTGGAAAACCCATAGGAGCGTCGCTCGCTCTCCCATTGGTCCAAATAACCGCGCCTCTTTTAACTTAGCCAATCACAAACAGAGCTCGCTCTGCATTTCTTTTCCCATAGAACTCTATGAGACAGTAGCTCGCGCTCTGATTGGCTAAGCTGGATGAGTCCCCGCCGCTTCAACCAATCAGCTCTTTTCTGCCTTTTTACTGTATTCTGAACTGTCCCGCCTTTGAATATGATTGGTCAATATTTCTCCATAGGTTAGAATGGGTCCCTGTCGCTCCCATTCTGATTGTCAATTCTCCTCCATCGGTTAGAATGGGCCACTGTCGCTCCTATTCTGATTGGCTGGTTTATGGCGACCAATCAGAATAGCTTAAACAATTTGAATTACTGTATTTCCCGGCAAGTCTCTCTATTGTAATCCTATGAGGCAAAAAGCTAATTTTATTATCTTAGTGGAAAAATGCTTACTGACTCCAAAAGTAGCAATCAGAATACATCCCTGGATCAATGAGCCATCTCTTGTAATCTAATCAACAAATTAACCAACAACACAAGCAGCCTGACAGAGAGTTCCATAGTCTCACTACTCTTACAGTCAAAAAAACCTTTCTATGTTGATTGTGCAACTTTTAACCTATAGACATAGTGCAAAGCCCATTGGTTACTGGCCTCGGGATAAAAAGATTAGTTAGATTGCTAGCCATTTACAATCATTTTTCGACCCAACTTTATTTGGGTCCCGTTCTTTTAGGGCATGTGAAAATAGATAGATTATTGACCCTAGTTTTTAAGGGGAAAAAACTATGAGATTTTTTTGACCTTCTTAATTCCCACTGGATCTGCCCCAAGTGCTAAAAAAATAATAAACACCCCTAAAAGCCCTCTATTGGAAAACTCACCCCTTAAAGGAATATATCCAGGGGTTTAGGGGTTATCGATCCACAGGTGTGTTAGGTCCCCCCCGCGCCCCCGTATCTGGTCGTGGTGCCCGCGCTCTCCCGCACTTGGGGCACTTGAACGGACTTACCTGCCACGTCCTTTTCCCGGGTGCCGCACCCCGTTCCCGGGCCCCGGCCCGGCGCTCGCCCCCTAGTGGGCTTTTCGCAGTCAGGCTTAAGGGACAGCCGCGATGTTTGGGTTTTTCTCGGGCCTGACCCTTTTTTAAGTCCAAACCCCTTCCTATCCCCTTGCCGAAGGATGTGCACTGTCCCTTGAGGGGAAAAGCGTTCTCGTATATCTTGTTGTCACTGTGTCCGTCCTTCTCCCTCGTCCCCTTGACTACAAACCAAAACCCGCCTGTCCTGCCCCTCTCCCTGCCCCGATATGAACCATTGCCGCCTTTCCCGCCTTCTCCCTTCCCCCGAAACGACCTGCTTACATTCTGTACCACAAAAACCCCTGGGCCGCCACTGCGAGAAAGTCAAGTAGGGGTTGTGACGTGTAGCAATCCGCCGCAGCAAGCCCCCCCGCTTTGCGGGGGGCTCTGGGGGAAAATCGGCCTACTTATATTCATCCTGGGTGGTTAACCCCCTTGCTTGTGGTGGCCCAGGGATCCACTTCCCAAAACCTTACATTTTCGATTGGCCCCTGGTTCCCCCCAAGGTGCCTTCCCAAGTGTCTCTGACATCCCCCCATCGTGGCCCAACAATCTAAGCAGATCACGCAGCAAAGCGCAGAGATTAACCAGTTGTTATATGAGAGCAGTCCTTGCCCTCAAAGCAGCAGCAGTGGGCTGGGTGGCTGCTCCCGTGGCGAGTTCCGGGGTTTCGCCGGTCTTAAAAATCGCTTGTCCATGCCATTGGTTTTTAGGGTGACCAAAAGGCCCCTGCAGGGGTTTCATCCCCCAAATGCCCCCTCCCGTGGAACTTATGGGGGTCGGTTCCCGTTGAAAGGGTCCAAGGTGGCCTTGTGGTCGTCCCTTTTGGGGAAAGCCTGGCCTGGGCAACTCCCCTCTGGGACGAGGCGTTGGTCACAGTGATCTTGCGACTTTCCTTAGGTTTTCCGCAGGTTTCGGGAGCCTCCCCCGTCCCTGTCTCCCAAAAAACCCCCTGTTGAACTTGCAGAAGGGGGGGACCCCTCTTTTGGATTACCCCGGGGAAAATTCCCCGCAAAAATAGCAGGAGTTGGTTTGGGAATGATGCGCTTGCACCCCACGTTAAAGAAGGGCCTCTCCGCCAGATCAAGGACCCCCTTCCACAGGGATCCCCGCTTTTCAAGTGAGAACCCGTTTTGGCAACTCGTAAAGACACCCATTTCCAGAGGACAGGAGGAGCCCCGTAAGTGCATGAACCGGGCCGAGCACATTTTCCCCCCGTCTTCGCGGGTGTTTTTTCACCCCCCACTGCCTTTACAAACCTGTAGGAAGGGGCCATGCAATGGACGAGCCCACCTGACGCCGCAAGAACTTAGCGACGAGTGGGGGGGAATGGGCTCTACTGGGCATCCCTGAACCTCCCCTCGGGGGCTTTCCAAATCCGTCCGAGTCCGGGAAACGCCACACCTAGGCTTCGTGGGGAAGGCACCCCTGGTGTGAAAAAATCCCTTCCGGTCGTGCCGTAGGGTTTCCAAACGAATCCCGGGAAATCTCATTTCAAGTGGGCCTTCCCGGGATTTGGATCCGGGGGGAACTTTATGGACAAAACTTTGGTGGCCCAAAAGTATTTTCTCGGTGGTCCGCCTGCCCAAACCCTTGGCCATCTCGCCCCGGGTGGGTGGTGAATTTTGGCGTCTACCCTCTTTCTGACTGAAGGGGTGGTTTTCAAGTGGGGGCTTTGCCAAAGAGGGGATCGCATTCTTCGGTTCCCCCGTTTTTCCCCTCGGCTGTCCGTGAGGTTCCGTAGCTGCGGGTTTTAAATCCTAGCTCGCTAAAAGCGGGCAAAAGTTTTGCGTTGGGGTCAAGACTCCCCAGACTCGCTGTCTATCGGCACCTCGCCCTTTTGCGCCCCATTCCCCCAAGTTTTGTTAAAGCCCTTTCAGCTTGCCGTCCCTCCCAAGATTTCCCAGGTGTTTTCTCTGAAAAGCAACAGGGGACTCTTCACCTCATGTCCCTAGGACTGCCGTTTGACTGTACCTGGGCCCTGCCCCCCTGGGGTAGGGTCTATCGCTCTCTGTAAGGCACGGGCTTGTCAGCTATGTTAAAAAAAAACCTAAAAAAAGGGCTTCACCCGAAGTCTTTTCCTGCGGGTCCCGGTTTTTCTTTGTGAAAAGTGGAGGGAAACCCGGGACCGTGCTTTGTACCGCTGCCACCAAAACCCACATTAAAAACGGTTTTCCTTGCCATGACCCCTAGCTGTTTTGACCGTCTCAGGGGAGGGGAAGTCTTTTAAAAGTTGACTTCGGGAGGTTAAAACCCCATTAGATCCACAAAGGTGACGGGGGAAGACGGCCTTCAATATCGGGATGGGCACTTCGGTATTTGGTGATGCCCTTCGGCCTATGAAAGCTCCGGCATTTTTTAGGAGTTGTCAATGACATTTTCGGATCCTGTACACCGTGGGGGTGTCTCCCTAGAGATATTCTGGTTTTCTGCCCAACTGGGGTCCCCCAGCCCCAAATGTGCCCAAAGTCCTAAAAAACCCCTGCATGAGAACCCTTCTAGCCAAGTGGAGAAATCCCAATTCCATAAAAACCCCCTTTTCCGTTTCTGGCTTTTTTTTCAGACAAGGGTCTGAAAATGGCCCCCACAAAATTGTCGCCTTCTGCAAGGCCAGATGTCGGCCTCGGGGCCCTACGAGTTTCTTGGGATTCGCCAAATTACAGGCAATTCCCCCCCATTTTTCAACGTTGGCGGCACGATTGGGCTCTACCAGAAAGCAGGGAAACCCCAAAAGAGTGGCCACCGTGCTGAAGAAGCCTTCCCCAACTTGAAAGCAGCCTTCGCCTTGCCCCTGTGTTGTTTCCCCCGGGATACCGGAGTCCCTTTTTTTTTGAAGTCCAACGCCTCCTCCGTAGGGGAGGGCAGTCCTCACTCAAAAAGGGCCAAGGGCAAGACCCGGACCTGGGGGGTTCTTTCAAGAATTTTCACCCGCCAAAAGGAACTATACCCGGGGTCGGAAAACTGCTGGCCTCGGGCTTGCTTAGAGAAAGGGGCCCCCGTCCTGGAGGGGGCTGGATCGGTAAAATTTTTATGACCACAAAAACCTTTTTTACCTTAGTGCAAACATCTCAATCCACGTCAAACCAGGTGGTCTTTGTTCTTCTCCCAGTTCAATTTTGTCATACATTTCTGACCCGGTGAAAAGAATATTAAGGCCGATGCCCTTTCTCGTTTCTTCTGTTAAACGGTGAAGAGGCCAATCTCGGCACATTGTACCCCCAGAATGTCTGATTCTGCGCTCCCAAAAACCCTCCAAAAAGTGCTCCTCCGGGCAAGCGATGTGCGCCTGCGCTCCCGGGTAAGGATTTGAAAAGGGGCCCCTGCTCGCGTATTGCTGGACATCCGGGTGGTAAGTCGTTTTTCTTTTTTCTCGATTCTACAGGGGGCCCGATTCACTAAGATGTGAAGGATTGTGGAAGCTGTACCACCCGTGTCGCAAAAAATTCACCCCGCCCCAAACCGCGGTTTGCTACGCCCTCCCGTTCCCAAAGTCCTGGGGCCAATCCCATGGACTTCATCTTTTGATCTGCCTCCCTCTGAGGTTTTAATTTGGTTTCTGGGATCATGACCATTTCCAAAATGGCGAAAATTTGTTCCCTGCCCGGTTTCCGTCGCTCCTACTCGCCCAAAATTTTTTTTTTTGATATCTTCAGGCTACAGGACTCCCCAACACTTGTTTTTGACCCCGGGGAGTTCAATTTGTCTTGTTTTGGCGAGGTCTCTGCTCACTTCTACAAATTGAGGGGGCTTCTCTTTTGGTCCCCCGCAAACCAAAAGGTCGGGGGGAAGAGTGAACCCGGTTTGGGCCTTCTCCCCCATTTTTGTGTCCGCCAAGACAAAGATGGTCCGTCTGTTTTTCCATGGCAGAATTTTCATATAATTCTCTCGAATCCGATTCGTGGGGCTCCCCCTTCTTATTGTCTTTGGTCGGCACCCCACCCCACAATTGGCCATGACCCATTTGCCATATGGGGGAAAACCGTGATCTTGCTTGGGCCTCAGTCGTATGAAAAATTCAAGCGCAAAAAGAAAAGAAGACCCCTCCCTTCCTTTGTTGGGGTAAGGTTATGGCTATTGCCCGGGACATCCGCTTGAAGATTCCTGAAAAGCTTGGGCCCCGGGGGCTTTTAGGCCCTTTGAAGTCCTAGAGTTTTAACCCAGTGGCCTACAAACTCCCGGTTCCTTCCATTTTGCGCATCGCCAATTATTCCATGTCTCTAGCTGAAACGTCGTCCCTAATCGGTTCTCACAGTCTGTGGTTCCCCCCTATCCCGTAGCTGCCCCCTAATGTATTTTCTTAAGAGATTTTAGCCCTGAAGACTGTTTTGGGGGGGAACGTTTTTTCTGGTCGACTGGGAAAGGGGGTTTGGGGGCCCCGGAAAAAGGCCCCGGGGGCCGGAGGAGAAATTTGGACTGGAAAACCTAAATAAGTTTTGTGGGTAGGAAGAGGGGGAGGCCCCAGTGTTTCGGTGCCCCCGCAACCCCCCTTCGGGTCCTTGCGCACCGACCCCCGGGGATCTCCCCCCCGGGGCGACGCCGCACCAATTCCCGGGGTGCAGGCGCGCCGCAGTTGAAACAAATTCCCCGCCCCGCTCTGTTTCCCGGCCGTGGGGGCGCAATCCCGTTGCGCCTTTCAATGCTCGCCCCTGTAAACCCGGGGGTACTGCAGTCAGGCTTTTAAGGCAGCGGCCGATGATTTGGTTTTTTTGGGCAATGACCTATTTAAGTCCCGCCCCTTCTCTCCCCTTTCCGAAATGTAGTGCCGTGCCTGAGAGGGGGTTCCGTATTTTGTTTTCTAGGTTTCCGTACCTTCGCCTGTCCCTTGACTACAAACCAAAGCTGCCTGTCCTGACCTTTTGCCTATCCCTGATAATTAACCCTTGGGGGCCCCGTCCCGACCCTTTTGCCTGTCCCCGACTACAAGCTGTTCTTTTATTTATACCACGCAACCCTCGGCCGTCAAAGCGAGCAAGTCAAAGTCGGGGTAGCGATTTTATAGCAATCCGCTGCAGAAATCCCTCCCGCTTTGCGGCGGGCTCTGGTGGGAAAACCGGACCTACTTAGATTCCGCTCCTGGCATGGCTTTAAACCCTCGCTTGCGGTGGGCCAGAGGATCCCCTTCCACAGACCCTTACAAGGTGTTCACAATTTTTTTTTTAGGGTGGGTTTTGGGAAAATGAAAATTTTATTTTTTTTTCCAAAAATCAAGCAATTTTAGTTGACAATGTCTCAGTTTTCAAAGGAAAAAATGGAAAAAAACACCCTAAAATTTGTTGCACAATTTTTTTCAAAATTTGGCAATGCCCAATATGTGGGAGAAAAAACTGTTGTTTGGGGACTGGCGGATCAAGGGAGAGGGGGTTATTTGTCTTTTTTTAAAAAAACACGACAGGAATGGTGAAACCCCTTTTGGATTCAACACCCTTTTATATATCTAGGGGTGTATTGAGGGAAATTTGGGCACACGGAAAAAAAAAAGTTCCCCCATTTCTTTTTGGGTTAATTTTTACAGGTTTCATGGGGCTATAAAGTCATATGCAGTTGGTCATTGTTTTTTTGGGTTTCAATTTTACAGCATTCGCGTGCAGTGAAATGCGGATAACTTTACTTGGGGGTCGTACAATTGCAATTATATACATTTTATATAGTTTTTTGTTTTATTACTTCTACACAATAGAATCATTTTTTTTTTAGTTTTTTTTGTTTTTTTTTTGGTGGTGTTCAGAGTTGTTTTTTGCAGGAGAGTTGACATTTTTATTTTATACCATTTTGAGGTTCATATGACACGTTTTTAAAAGGTTTTTGTGAGGGTTTTGAAAAAAAAATACAGCAATCTAGTTTTTTTGTTTTTATTTTACAGTGGTCCCATGCCGTTTAAAACGACTTTCTAGCTTTATCAGGGTCGATCGATTCAGTGTTTCCCAAATTTTTATATTTTTTTATGTGTTTGTGTCACATAATAAAAAACATTTTATTCAAAAGGAAAAACAGTTTTTGCTCGCCCTAGTCTGGAGCCCTAACATTTTTTATTTTTGTGTGTCCCGACTGTGTTGTGCTTTTTTTTGCTTGATGGTTGAGTTTATTGGTACGTTATTTAGGGAACAAAGGGTTTTTTTTCGTTTTTAAATCCGTTGTTTGGAGGGGGGTGAAGAAAATATGCCCCTAGTAGTGTTTTTTAATTTTTAAAAGCACTCACCTGCAGTATATTTTTAACTGGGGTTGTCGATTGCGGAGATATTAAAAAATTTATAGGTTTTTTAAGTTGAAGTGCTTTTTTTAAAAGGTTTTTTTGTGTAAAAACAATATTTATGCATCCCTATCTTTGAAGCCATAACCTTTTTTCCCTATAAAAGGCTATGTAAGGGCTATTTTTTTGCGTGATGAATGTGTTTTCATTTGGGAAAATTTTTATGATGAGCATGTTTTACCCTTCCCCCTGCTCTCTTTGGTCGCGCATCCCCCGTCCCTAGGTCCGGCACGCCGGCTCTCGAGATTGAAAGGGCCCCGCACCGGTATTGGTTAATTGCGGGTGTGACCCCATTATCAGGGACACTCCAACTACTTTTCCCCCCCGAATCTTTTTCCCTTGTGTTTAGAGAAAAACATTCCGGTGCATTTTGTCTTTGGGGGTTCCCAACCCCTTGCCAAATTTCTGATTGACCTTTGGGCCTCCTGCCCTGACCATCTTGCCTGTCCCTGACTACAAGCTTGTTTCACGATTCGGTACATCGCTGCACCTCGGCTGCCACAGCAAGCAAGTTGCATCAGGGGTAGTGACCTGGTAGGACTCCCGCTGCAGCAAGCCCATCCTGCATTGCGGCGGGCACTGGTGAACACCGGGACCGACTTAGATTCCGTTCCCTGCCATGGCTTCTACCACTGCTTGTGGTGGTCCAGAGGATCGACTACTCCTGCTGTCACCCCACTTTGGCATTTATATGACTTTTTGATGGCTTTTTATTCCATTTTATGTGCTGCAGGATGATTGAAAATCGCTATTTTGTTTTCTCTGTTTCTTTTTTACTTTTGTTTTCTGGGCGGGTTAAAGTTACCAAATTTACTAGGTTAAAAATAAAAAATTTTCTCGGGTAAGTCATTACGCACGCGACTATACCAAGTATGCATACTTTATTTTTTTAGCTTTTTTGGGGCGATTGCCATTTTGTACAGGGTAGTGTATGTGTTTTTATTTTATTTTTTGTGTTTTTGTTTTACTTTTTTTTGTACTTTTTTTGTACTTTTCCCTTTTTTTTAG
Organism: Phyllomedusa bahiana; assembly: GCA_025379985.1. Classification (NCBI taxonomy): domain Eukaryota; kingdom Metazoa; phylum Chordata; class Amphibia; order Anura; family Hylidae; genus Phyllomedusa; species Phyllomedusa bahiana. Next base: position 1,336 of record JAODAL010065339.1, on the reverse strand, counting down.
TTGTCCCCAAAGGGGACTTGTATCAGTGAACTTTAGATCACTGTTACAATAAAGAGCAGTACTACTCTCCATGGCAAATATCAATCAGTATACCCGGCTGTGCCCACACCGTACGGCCGTGCATAGTGACATCACAGGCAGCCCAGAAACCTTTTTTTAAGGTTTCTGGGCTGCTAATGAAGCCATTGGCAGCCGCGACTAAATTGCAGTGATGCTAATGGAGGGAGCTCCCTCTGTCTTTCCCTTAGTTGCCGCGTTTGAGATTGATTGCGGCAGCTATGGGCTTGTTCACTCCGGCCACAGGCAATACATCATGGGGCCAGCTGTAATATACTGTATAATCAATATGTTGAAGTATGAGCACTTCTGGAACTAGAAGTGCTGCAGAGAGGTTTGAAAAGGCCTAAAAAACTCCCATTTAAAATTATAGTTACAGATTTTTTTGGGGGCAATTTACAGGAAATTAAATTCAGAGAGACCCAAATCGAAGCGGTCGGATTCAGATTGTATTTGACTTTGACCGGAATCTGAAGCACAACACTAACTGTGTATTGGTACATTTACACTTTATTTCTGTCAATAGGAATAAATAGCTTAAGCATTTGCATAGAAACCGTTTTGGATTGTATATGACGTTCATAGAATTTGCATGAGTCTTATTTTTAAGTATTTATTGTACTGTTTCTGAACAAATAAAAGATTTTTACGCAACAAATTACATTCTGTGCCTTTATATAAATGAAGATATATATGGAATCCACCTTCACTGTTTTAAAGAACAGCTAAAAACATGTTTTATCGTTGCATGCAAACCAAACAGTATGATGATAACTCAAAAACAGATATTTAAAAGGTAATACAAAAAAAACTCTAAATAGAAGAAATACAGATTTTTCTCCTACCTACGCATGTCTTAAAAGCTCTAACACATTGTCTGACTTAATCACGTTTTTCTTCAGCCGTATACATGCCATAATGTAGAAGGCCCAGAAGTAAATGCTGCCCCATTTGGTTAATACATTTTAACATGAGTGGAGTAAATAACTAACTGTATGAATAATCGTGATCAGTACCCGTCTCAGTATATTTATAGAAGAAGAGTGAAGCAAGGTACAGTAAATGGTGAAGTTTCCTGCATAAATATGTAACAAATGATTTAAGATTTAGCGATAATGGTTCTTCCAAAGGTAACCTTTATTATAAGGTTTTTTTTGTCATATGGAAATTTTTCCGAAAGTAAAAAACATGAACTGCAGCCATTACTGGTGTAGAAATTGATTTCAGGGAAAAAACAAATGACGGCCCAAATTTTTATTCTCTTTTCCCCAAACCGGGG
>JAODAL010065338.1:0-18280 GCA_025379985.1 Phyllomedusa bahiana | reverse complement strand
ATGTTTAAATGGTTACAATTGGTCTGTATGACATTTGGGCCCCTTTAAACCCCCCCTTAAAAGTGTGCCTCAGTTGTGGGCTTCACTTTGGGTTTCCAAGTTTGTTAAAAATGAAGGGGTAATCAGTGAATGATGTACCCAAAAGGGAACCCTTTTTTTTTTCCCTTTTTTGTGACTCTTCCAGTCTCTCTATATCTATGTTGCAATAGGTGACCTCTGTGAATTTCTAACTCATGCCACCCCGTCTGACAGTATCCGTTTGAAGCCTTCCCAGTTGCAAGTTTTCTGTTGATAAATTGTAAGGTACAGTTTTTGTTTTTATGATGTCAAAATGTAACAGCATGAGAGGAGGACTTTTTAAATCCTAGCCAAAATGAACCCTAATTTTTTGGGGTGTAGGGGTTCAAACAACTGTTGTGAATGTTCCATTAAATACTTGTTAGAATTAGAAAATTCTGCAAAAGTACGAAACATTAACATTTAAAAACATGTGCATTTTAAAGTTAAGAGATGGTCTCATTTATTTTGTTTTAAAAACATTCAAGAAATTTTATGTTCATCCTTTTTGTGAGTTTAGTATCATACACATCTTCTGACAAAGTGCTGTGAAGTACCATACCTTTTGGGATATGATAAGACAAGTGGAAAGGTTTAGGACTAGAGATGGACGAATTGATTCTAATGAAGTTGACTTCGTTTAGAATTTCAGGAAAACTTCGTTCTGAAGAAGTCAAAAGTTTGGGGAATTGCGGGAAAAAGTGTTTTTTTAATGAAAACACTGGCGTTACGGGGGCAAAGAACTCTGGAGGAAAAAGGACCGGCGGGATTCTGTGCCGTCACCGCCCCAAAAAAATCCGGAGCGACGCGGGGCAGCTACACTCCTCTCTCTGTGCCTGCTGTAGCTGCTGCGCTGCGTAGCGGGATCTCACACAAGAAAAAACTTTTATACAGCGTTTTTTTGGGGGGTGTCACAGCTTTTTAAAGGACTGCCCCCTTTTCCGTTCTAATTTTGATATTGTGGGGTATTGGATTTTAAAGTCCCGTGTGGTCCATTCACCCATATATAATTTTTTGCATTTTCATTTGGAGCACATTGAATATCCCAAGGGTTATCTAAGCCTGTTTTGCTGTTTTTATCAGTAAAAAAAACAGCGTTTTTACAATTTCCATACCAGTTAAATTTTTTTCTGATCATTTTTTGCGCTATTTAATCCAAGGTTACTTAAGCGTGTTTTTTGCTATTGTATCTGTAAAAGCAAGGTGTTTTTCAACACCAAAAACAAAATTTTTTTCCCGTAGCATAATTTAATCCAAAGGTTAATTAAAAACATGTTTCTGCTTTTTAGTCAGTAAAAGAAACTGGTTTTTTAAAAGTCAAGCAAATTTTTCCTGGGTTTTTTGAGCCCAAATTTATATCTGAAGGTTAATTAAGCATGTTTCTGTTTTGTAGTCAAAAAATTCACAGGGGGTTTTTTAAAACCCCACAAACCGGGGGACGTCGCAGAAGGGGTCACTCGGTGGGGTCAGAACTCGGTGCCCATCTAGGGGCCGTGTTTTAAACCAGAAACCCCAAAGGGTTCCCTTATTGGTTGACTAGGTCATCCATTTCCCCTCCCGGGAATGATACTGACAACCTCAGCCCAAGCCCGGTGGGAAGTAAGACAAAACCCCTTAGTTGGAATGGCTCGGGAGCGGGTCACCCGGGCCCTCCCCCTGCCTCAACCCACCTCTGTCCCATCCGGGGTTCCCTCAGCCAAAAGAATCTCCTATGGGGTCTAGGGCTCGGCTTTTATTACAGCGAGGATAAACCCAATTTGAGGAGGACAGTCAACACTACTTGGCAGCAAAGAAATGGGGCCAATACCCCCTGCTTTTTGGCAGTAGGGGGGCAAAAGTTTAGTTGGGAGAGTGGCATGATTCAGTTGTGAGGGGGTCGCCTCTGCATACCAAAAAGGGTTAAGGAGGACAGCAGTGAAAGGATAAAAAACAATAAATAAAGATAAAGTACCCGGGACCGCACTTGGGGGACCCGGGTTTAAGAAAGGGCTTCATCATCGCGGGGGAAAAGAGGGCGTCAACTTGCGTTTTCAGGAAGAAAGGCGAAACCCCGGGGGGGCAATTTGGGAGTGGGGCCCTTTGAGTCACCAGGGTGGGCAGCAGTGAGAGGTCGGGGGGCCAAAGGGCCAGGGGTAAAAAACCCGCTTCGAGGTCCAAGAAAGTAGGGGAAAACGGGGGCTCAGTGCGGCAGGGGCGGAAAGTGTCACTAAGTGCAGACCCTTTGGGCGGAAAAAATTAAAGCAAAATCGGCGGTGGGCTAGTTCTTTGCAAAGGGAAAGCGGGGGGAGCCGAATAGGGGGTATTGAAAGTATCTTGGGGGAGAAAGTGAAGCGTGGTTTTGGGCCCAACCATGGCCCTGCGTCAGCAAAAGCAGCATCTTTTTCCCGGTGGCCTGGGAGAAACGGGGCCCTTCAGATGGGGTGGTCCATGCTGCCACCGCAGCAGCAGCGGCAAAGGGGGCACTCATCCCCATTGCAGCCAGTCAAGGCTTTTTCCACCTCTGCAAAGGGAGCTGTTTCTTTTGCCAACATCTCCCGGGGCCCGATCTCCTGCTTTCCTTTGCTACTCATGGTGCCAAACAGTCGTTCAACCCAGGCGATTGCAAAGAGACAACAGTATGCGTCCCAAAAATCCCAAAGGGGGCAGAAGCGACCGGGGCTCTTGTCCAAGTTGTTTTTGGGATTGCAGGTTTTCCCTTCCCCTTTTCCCAAAAGGTAGAATCTGCCGGTTTTTAATTTTAAAGGCCCGTGCCGGGGTTGCGAGGTTTGGGGAGTTCCAAGCCCATAATTTATTTTCCAAAAAGGCATTACCACCCCCTTTACAAATGTAGAACAGAAGGTTTGGGCCATTTCCTTTTAGCTTATTTAGTTTTTTCCAAGGTTCACGGCAAACTGGATGTGTGGAACCCGTAACAATGGTCAGGGGGAGTTTCACTTCCCTTTTCGGGGCCCCCTGGGGGGAATGTGGGTTTCCCGCCCAGGCCCCCCCTTTCTCTCCAAAGTTGTAAACTGCTGCTCGTACGCCCTTTTTCCGCCTCCTCCCCTCCCCAACCACCCACCCCCTTTTCAGCCTCCCCAAGTGGGTGCCCATCAACCACATGTTAGGGCACAAACCCCGGGGTCACTCAGTTTTTACACCTGGCTTGCCTCGGTGAAAGAAGTCACACAGGGGAGGGAACTGCTCCACGTCATGCAGAAAAAAATTGTGTGTGGTTTCTCCGCCCCAATGGAAAATCAAAACCCATGGTGAGGACAATGGGGAAACATGGTGTCCATGCTGCCCCGAGGAGGGGGGGCCATGTGCCCTGGGGGATGTGTTAAATCTGGTTGTAAAAAAGGCCTAAAGTCTTCCACGATCCTCAGAACTTTTTGAAAATGGCGGAAACTGTGATGCACTTCATCATTGCTAAAAAGCCAGACACCCCCCTCTGGGTTGCAGCAGCAGAACGGCCTCTCCCCAAAACGCTGTATGCGATTTTCCACCTTTGGAATTAAAACCCTGCACTTTTTAGACCGATGCATGAACAGAAAAAGGCCATTAACGATTTTTTGATGACCCGGTGGACAGGAGTATCCCTGTGAACTTTGTGTCAGTGGGGCAGTCATGCTGACACCTCCCGTTTATTGAGGCATTTGAGGAGGCCACTTTTTTTGTCATCACCAGATACGGGTGAAAAACGTCTTTCCCACTGCTTCGTGCCCCTGGAACGATGCGGGAAAAATTGTTGGGCAGGGAATTTAAAGACGGGGCGACTACATCTCGGGCCACATGGTCCACTGGGGTTTGAACTGGAGGAGGACATTGGAGCCCCGGGTTGTTGCTGAAGAGGGGTTTTTTACCCAGGGGACAGGACGGGGAGCAGGAGCGCTGGATGGGTAGATGAGGCAGATGCCCCGCAAGCCCATGGCAAAAAGTGGAGATGGGGGCGGGGAGTCTTCAGAGTCATTGCGCACATGGCCCGCAGCATGCTGATTTCCCTGGTGTGACAGCAATAGCCCCCATCTGGATAGGGTATTTCGGCTCTCACCCTTTTGGGGCCCTCGTCCGGCCCAAAATTTGGGACCCTTTTTTCCCAGGTGAGAGGGGCAAACTCAAATACTATATAAAAATCCTCCGTAGTCGTTGGCGTCCCTATGTGCGCATGGTCACCCTTAAAAGGTTGCCCGGGGGGGGTTCCCAGCGCTCACTTTTCCCTGCCAGGCTGTGGGGGGAAGGTGGGGGGTACGACAGTCCAGCCCATCAGCGCAACCAAATCTGGGTCGTGTTGAGCGCTTCCTTCACCCCCCTGTGAGGGGGCATCACCGCATCGGGGGCAGGAGGACCTGAACCAAAGGTGGGGGCCCTTTGGGAAAAAAATTTTCTCCCCCCCAGTTAGAAGATCCGTGGAGGGGGGGGGGGGGGGCCTGACAAGGGATGTGAGCGGGACCGGCCCGGTGAGCCAACCTTTCAGCCCCTTTCTGCCCCCAAATAAACCTTTTTACAACATCCTGCCAACCCTTGAGGAATAAAATCATACTTGTTACTGTAAAAACCCGGGGTTGTATCTTCAATGGCATGGATGAAGCAAAATAACCCCTTTGGGGAAACTTCACATCTACTAAGGTAGGCTTGTAACAGTACCTTTCCGGGCTGCTGCGGGCCCTCACTGAAAACGCCTATAAAGTACTACAGACATGTCCTGCTTTATATAAAAGTTTATCTGCCACCTTTGGAAAGCCTGGTGTAAGAGACATTTTGTGAGTATTCAATGCAGTGCGTGCTAGTGAAACCTGCAGTCCAGTTTCCCCCATTACCGAATTTTCCCTGCTGAGTCATGTGCAATTCACTTGACAGCTCACAATCTCAGTCTGAGACATTTACCTTTCTCTGCAGCCCCCTACAGCCCCTAAATTAAGACTTGCTGTTTCAGTGCATGGACTTGTAATTTTTTGGGGGAAGCAGGTGATCGGGAAATTTTTTAGTGAGCTATCTCAGAAGTGCTGTGTCTTTTATTTTAAACGGAGTGCCAGTCCCCCCTGTCGGATTTTTGAAAATTCCGGGCTGCAGTATTTTCGAAAAGTTCTCCCCATTAACCCTGAGCTTTATAGGTTTCTCTGCATCCTCGAAACCCCCTGATGTAAGCTTTTTTTTAGTGACTGGACCCTGAACACACTCAGTGCTCCTACACTCTTTAGGACTTTACGCATGTGAGAGTTTACAAATCACTGCCCAGAAGTATCCTTTTTTTGGTGCTTATTTAAAAAGCAGTTCTACTACACTACCTGAAAAAGAAAGGAGAAAAGGAGGAAAAAAGAAAACAAAAAAAAAAAACTCTCCTTCTCTTACAGTTTGTATTTTAAATATCCAACTTAAGAAATGGGGGCACTACAAAAAAAAAACCCAAAGACAAAGCCAACTAATTTGCCAAAATTCTTTTCTTCTTCATCACAGCCCGCTTTCTCCAAAAGGGGGGCACATTTCCCCCCCACCCTCTCCACTCCTTTTAAGAGCAGAATCAGTGGACCTGATCAGGGGGGTCCTTTTGGGGACCCCCAACCCTCCCCGTTGCATTGCTTCTCAATTTCCCCCTTTTCCCGTACTTTATCAATTTGACCTAAAGAAATAGGGGGAAAATTGGACAAGTATTCAGTCCTTGCATCACGAACGAGCACGTTGGATAAGAGTCAGAGTTTGCTGCCTTCATAATCCCTTAATCGACGCATGTGTACTGGAAAAAGGGGTGCGCGTCTTTCAGCCAAATCTCGCCTAGAGATGGGTCTCGCCGCAACAATGCAGAGTCCGTGGCATCCCAGAATCTGTTACCCCTGACGCACTAAATACTTACCTAAAGCCCTTATGGCTCTAGTACTGCCGGGGTAAATAACAGGAGCTGACAATAGACGGATACATGGACCCCAAAAACGAAAAATCTACCACGAAAGTCCCGAGGGACACTTTTGTCGGACCCATTTTTACAAACAAAAGAAAATTTTTAAAGAGCTTCCGCAAAGCTGATAATTACCAGGTTTCCCAGACAATTTCCTTTTTTCCCCGCCCTTTAGGCTACCATGTAAAACGGGGTTCCAGCCTTACACAAGTTTCGGGAAAGGATTTTTCATAAGAGGGGGTTTTCCGTAAAAGCTTTTTTTTGTTGACATGGTACCAATTCATTTGTGCTCCCCAGAAGAGGCCTGTCTTTTTTTAAAAAGCGGGAAAGTTGATTCCCTAAAGAACCCATCCTGTCGAAAGAAGCACCCCAATCCAGAGTGATAAACCCCTTGTGGTCGAAAAAACCTTCCCAGTAGACCAAGATCTTTGGACTGTTGCCTTCATTTATCCTTTGGTTTGCTACCCTGGGAGCCCCTGTTGGGAATCTCATGCTTCACTATTTAGAAATTTTTTTTTTTTTTTTTTAAATCTGTTTTTCCTTTTTGGTTCAAGGCAGTTTTGACGATATTTTTTCCTTTTTAGGAAAAATTTAGTTCTTGAAATGACTTTTATTGCGATGTTCTTTTTTTTTGGTTTTTGGGTCAAAAATTGGTAAATTTACTCTTTATTGTTGTAACCCTCTTTTTTTAGGTGTTTAGATATAACAATGTCATCGATCACTGGTGTTTCCCCTTTTTAATATGTCTATTAAAACTTTTACAAAAAGTTAGGGATTAAATTCGCCTTCAAACGCTCTTTGTTTTGGAGGATGTACTTAAACACAAGCAGATTTTATTTGTTGCAAAAAACACATTACTTTAAAGTCAACATAGATTAAAAACATAAAAAATTCCTTACTTTTCCAAGCCCCCTCTCCTAAAAAAAAGAGCGGGGTTAGCAATTCAAATAAAGATTCTATTTCTTCTCTCTTTTAAAATCTATTACTGCCCAGAAGGTCGCTATGTTATTTTGTCTGTAATTAACTCCAAAAACCCCCTATCACTCACATCAATTTTGCCCCAAATGGAAAAAAATTCCCTTCTTAAAAAAGTTTTTACAAAGGCAAAGGATTGAAGAGGGGGTTGACCCTCGGGGAGATTTTAATTCGTTTTTTGTGCTAAATTGGGATGGTCGGGCTTAGAATAACTTTGCAATGATCTTCAATCTTTTTATTAGGGGAAAGCCCTTCTGCTTCTGGGGTATTTACATATCTGGGTAGATTAAATTTTTTCTGCCCTAAAAATTTTACTCTAGAATCGACTTTTTTTCTGTTAAAATAGTTTTTAAAGAGCTTTATCATCGATATTGGATATATCCATGGTCCGACCATCCCCCTTTTGAAAATGGTAGATCCATAATTCGACCCCAAATACTTCACTTTGGGCCTAAATAATTTTCTTCTTAAAAACAGGAGATCAGTCATATATTGCATCTGAGTTTAAAAAAATTTTTTTCAACTAAATCTTTCTGTTCCCTTAGGCCCCTGTGGTGTCCCCATAAACCCTTTTTTAGAGGTATATTTATCAAGTAGAAAGTAGAGAAAAAGGAAAACCCCAAAAAGCCTCTGTGGTTATTGTCTGATATTGGAAAAAGCAAGCTTTTAACTTGCCCCATCCCCTAAAACAAAGACTCCCTGTAGATTTGAGGAATAAAATAAGAACAATGTTTTTTACAAATTGAGTTTAACCTGGCCAAAATGAAATGGGAATTCTTCTACAAGGAGAAGGGCCAAACAAAAGTTGGCGAGCGGGAAAAAAAGGTTCACGCCAAAAAAGAAAACATCACTCTTTCATCCAAAGGGGGTAAAAAATAAATCCCATAGACATTTCAAATTACTTTGCTGACTACTACTTTAATCTTTTAACCTCAAGAGAGCGAAATTCCTCCCCCCTTGAAGAGCACATTAATTTTCTTAAAATTTGTTTAAACTCCCAGTCTATCTAGTGCCCAGCTAGCCAAAATTTAAAGCCCTTTTCACTGCCGAATCCAGAAAAAATAGGTTTAAAATAAAAAAAAAAAAGCCCCGTCCCGATGGCCCCCTTTAATGAGTACTACCCAATCTTCTAGCCCTTTTTCTCCATTTAAAATACTTTGTAATGAGTTTGTTTTAAGAAAAAACCCTTAAGGAACTCCTTGCGGGAATTATAACTACAATCCCAAAACCCGGGAAGTCCAGTCAACCATTAATTAGACCATTTCCCTTTTAATTCGGTATTAAAATATACGCTAAACTTTTTTCCACCCGCCTTAATTCATTAGTATATCCTGATCCCTAAAGATCAAGTGGGCTTTATTGGGGGCAGGTAGAGACGTACCAGGTTTCCCATTGTCTAGTACGATTGCTGGGGTTTCCGTTCAGATGGCTTTTTTGCCTCGATGCGAAAAGCCCTTTGTAGGGTTAAAAAGGGTTTTCATTGCCTGTCTTGTGAAAATTTGGGTTGTCAGGTTTTATTTGGGTGTATATGTCCCTTACTCCACGCCCTTCGACCGTCCTCCTTCCCGGATTTCTTTTTTCCCTTTTTTATTTCAAATGGCCGCGTCAGGGGTGGCCCCTTTCCCCCCCCGTTTTTTGTGTTATGCATGGACCCCCGTAAACAATTAGGCCAACCCCTTATATCAGGCCTAAAATTTATAATGTTTTAAAATTTAAATTTGTTTATGCTGATGTGTGATGCTTATAACCCCCGTCCTTTAAAAAACTTAAATTTAAATTTTTTTCACCTTTTTTTTAAAAAAAAATAATTTAAAATTTTTTTTTAACAACCCAAATTCAGGGCCTTTTTTAATTGGGGAGGGACAGTTAATTTGGCCTTTAAAATTTTCCCCTTTTTAAATTAAAATAAAATTCCCCTTTATATTTTTTTTGGGAAAAATCGTTTACCCCTCTCATTTTTTTGGATAAATTAATTTGTAAGTTTCTTTGTTCCTTTAAAATTTTTTTTCGGGCATCCAACCCCCCTTGAACATAAATTTTCCCTTTTTTCAAATTTATTTGGTGGCCCCATTTTTAAATTGAAAAATCATCTTTGTCATTGGCCTGTGTTTAATTTTGGTGTCCCCCATTTTTTCCCCCCTCGGGACCAAAGAATAAACTTTAATTAAAACCTCTTTCCCCCCAACTAAAAATTGTTCTTAATATGGTGTCCAATGCTTCTTTGACTTCTGACTCTTGATGGTTCTCTATTATAAAAAATTGGGTTTTTGGAAAATCCTCTCCTTTTCCTTTTGGAATCCATTTGGTTTTTTGCTTTTTACATTTTCAATAGGAAAATTTTTAAAAATTTGGTCCAAAAATTAAAACCCCCCTTGTTTCTTTCATATTCCCTTTTTATCAATCTTTTTATTTTCTTCTCAATTTTCCCCTTTATTGAAGAAATTCCCTTTTTTTAAAAAATTTTTTTAAATCTTTTTCTACCTGCCGGGAGGGGGAATAAAAATTTTAAAATAAAAAAATCTAAATTTTTTGTCCTTTCGCCAGGAGCAAATTTGGGGGTCACCCCCCGACCCCCTTTTCCCGGGTCTCCTTTTTTTTTAAAAAAGGGGGGCCCAAGAAAGCCATTTTTGGTTTAATTTAAAAATTTAAAGGGATTTTTTTTAAAAATTTCCTTTCCCCCCAAAATTTAAATCCATTAAATTTTTTAAATTTTTCAAAAAATTTTTTTTCAATTTATTTAAAAAAATTTCTTCGGAACCCCAACCCCTTTTTTCTTTCCCCCTTAAATTTTGCTGGCCCGTGCAGGGAATCCCCTTTTTTTTAAAAAAAAGTTTTGGGATTTGGTTTTTTGGTTTACCGGGTTTTTAAACCCCTTTTTTTTTAGTTTTTTTCTTTTTTCCTTATCCCTTTTTTTTTACCCCTTTTTTTTTCCCCATGTACCAAAATGTTTTACCATTTATTGAAAGTTTCCCCCTTTTTTTGGATTTTGGCTTCCTTTTATTAAGAAAGACTGCTTAAAAAAACTTTTTAAAAAATCCCATAAAAAAGGTGGGGCTAAAGCCGGTTTCTAAATTGGCCGGGGGGTTTATCAACTTCAGGGGGGGGATTTTCCCGGGGACCCCCTTTCCCAAAAAATTTGGAGGGGTTTTTTTAAGATAATCGGTGGACCCTATTTTCCCACCTCTTTCACTCACAACCAGGGTAAAAAATTTAAAAATATTGGGTTTCCCTTTTGAATTTTGGTGCCCCCCCCTTTTCCCCAAAATTTTCTGTTTTTATTGAAATCTCATTTTTGACTCCTCCCCCAAGCATTTTGGTCTTCCATTGTTTGTTCCCCCAAGTTATTGGATTTATATTTTTTTAGGAATCTCTCCCCCTTTTTTCCCCCCCTTACGGTGTTGGACGTCCCCTTGGTCCCCTTTTGCTTGGGTGTGTTGTCCCTATAATTCAAGGGAAATTCTATTGTGCCGGGGGGCCCAAAACCCCCCCTTTTTATTGACCTTTGGCCTACTCTTTTCCCCCTCAATGTTCCCTTTCCCCTTTCAAACTTGGTGTGTTTTCAATGTGTTATTGGGCCCCAGGGCCCTACTTTTTCCCCTCCAGATTTCCACTTTTATATCTTTGTGTTTTTTTTATTTATTTTCATATCTGTACATGTCAATATCAATAAACATGTTTAAAGAAGATCCGCTGGACTACTGGGCAGCCAAACTGGATGTGTGGCTGCAACTTGCCGAGTTTGCAGTGGAGAAGCTGTCCGGCCCGGCCAGTAGTGTGGCATCAGAGCGGGTGCTCAGTGCGGCGGGGGCCATCGTTACCCCAAGGAGAACCCGCTTGTCCACCGGAAATGTGGAGCGACTGATCTTTGTCAAGATGAATCAGGCATGGATCGGCCAGGATTTCCACGCACCAATGCCTTAGGCGTCAGACTACATCAGCCATGACGCCTCACCAAAACTTTGAGAAATGAGTCTGGATTCAAACTACCTGCCTCAGCCACTATTCGGATGCCGCCACCCGCCTGATGCCACACATCTGCTGCCAGTTTCTCCATGTGCCTACCACCATCTTTAGCAGGGACTGGTATTGCCACCTACCTCCACACTCTGTCATTGTGCCACTCTGTGGCCTACTCCTGTTTGTGCCACCTCCACACTGTGTCATTGTGCGACTCTCTGACCTCATGCTGCTTCTACTGTTGATGCCATCATCTCCACACTGTGTCATTGTGCCACTCCCTGACCTAATGCTGCTGCTGCTGTTGATGCCGTCACCTCCTCACTGTCATTGTGCCACTCTCTGACCTCATGCTGCTGCTGCTGTTGATGCCCTCACCTCCACAATTTGTCATTGTGCCACTGTCTGACCTCATGCTGCTGCTGAGCTGCTGCCGTGACCTCCACACTCTGTCATTGTGCCACTCTGTGGCCTACTCCTGTTTGTGCCACCTCCACACTGTGTCCTTGTGCCACTCTCTGACCTCATGATGCTGCTGCTGTTGAAGCTGTCACTTCCACACTGTGTCATTGGGCCACTCTTTGGCCTACTACTGTTTGTGCCACCTCCACACTGTGTCATTGTGCGACTCTCTGACCTCATGCTGCTGCTGCTGCTGTTGATGCCGTCACCTCCACACTGTTTCATTGTGCCATTCTCTGACCTCATGCTGCTGCTGTGGCTGCTGCCGTGACCTCCACACTCTGTCATTGTGCCACTCTGTGGCCTACTCCTGTTTTTGCCATCTCCAGAATGTCATTGTGCCACGATCTGACCTCATGCTGCTGCTGTGGCTGCTGCTGTGACCTCCACACTCTGTCATTGTGCCACTCTGTGGCCTACTCCTGTTTCTGCCACCTCCAGAATGTCATTGTGCCACTGTCTGACCTCATACTGCTGCTGTGGCTGCTGCCGTGACCTCCACACTCTGTCATTGTGCCACTCTGTGGCCTACTCCTGTTTGTGTCACCTTCACACTCTGTCATTCTGCTACTCTCTGACCTTATGCTGCTGCTGTTGATGCCGTCACCTCCACACTGTGTCATTGTGCCACCCTCTGACCTCATGCTGCTGCTGTGGCTGCTGCCGTGACCTCCACACTCTTTCATCGTGCCACTGTTCCCCAAGCCACCCCAAGCACCGTGGCAGTATACAGTGGAGATGGAGGCAGGGAGTCCCTCAGAATCACTTGCGCACATGGCCCGCAGCATGCTGATTTGCCTGGCTAGTGACAGCCGAATAGTCACCATCCGGCAGAGGGATGACTTCTGCCTCTCCACCATCTTGGACCCCCTCTACCGGTCCAAAATGGGAACCTTTTTTCCAGCTGCTGAAAGGCAGAACAAACTTAAGTATCACAAAAAAAATCCTCTGTAGTCAGTTTGCTAACGTTCCGAAACCATTTTTGGCCAAGGCAATTCTATCTCCATCAACTCCATCATTAATACCTAAAAAAGTTCCAATGCTGCTTATTATGAAGTATAAACGTGGTAGTTTGAATCCACTTTCTGCATGACACCAATTTGTTGAAATGCAGCGTACTTGAACTGAAGGGGACCCTAACTACAGGGAATGTTTTAGGTGCTTATTTTGCATTCGGTGCCATTAGTGATGGAATTAAGTACAAATCCGGAATGGTGAAGCAAAAGCAAATGCTGCAAAACTGGCTTTGGATGAGCTTCTTCAGTATGAAGAATGTGAATCTTTTTTCAAAATTACAGAAAGTAAAAACCGCCTCCACCTCCATCTTGAGCCTCGTCTGTCATATCCGTGTACCGTACCTCTTGCCTCCGTCGCTTAACCACGATCCTTGCCGGCTGTCCTTGCCTGTTTTTAGCTATTTTCTGGAATCATGCCTATCTAGTGCTTTAGTGTATGTGCATTGTAACCAGTATCATTGCAATTGATTTTTTTCTGTGCATACCTGGGGGGCTATGAGTGTCTTTTTCCAATAATTATTCTAAACTGGCACCTCATTTTTATACTACAGTAAAAGTTATGTTTTATTTCTTAATTACACTTTCCATTTTTTCGTACTGGACAGAACTTGAAAGAGCTCACACAGTGTCAAGAACAGAATACTTTTTAGGTAGGGAATGGGGGCTTTTTGCAGCTAACCACCACTATGATGCTTCTTTTATACATGACTAGTGTTGAGCGATTTTTATTGACAAAGTTGAAATCGGCACGCTTTTTATGTTGATCGGTTTTTTCGATCACGCGATAATTTAGTTTAAAATCTGCGCATAATCTATTAATATCGCGCCATTTTCGGCGCTTCCTGTCATTTTGGCGGCCAGCAAATCAGCTTAGAGAATAGAGCAGGGTGAGCTGTGTGTGCGACGTTATGACTGGGATGTGTATGGTTGCGATTGGCTGGAAAAATCACATGACCTCGTTTTACATAGAACAGCCCTTCCTGTTCTGCCTCAGTGTGTGTCAGCGTCTCATAGGAATAGGATGTTCGCTTGGCTTCTGTCCAAACAGCTCAGCAAACAGCTCAGCAAACAGCTCAGCGAAATTGTTCTATTTGTTCACAGAGACAGCTATACTTTTAGCTGTGAATCTTAGAACTTAGGTAGATTAGAGATTTGCAGATTTTAGGTAGTTAGGCTGAGAATTTCAAAGGAGCATTTAGCCCTGTAAAGTCACGGGGGGAGCGAGTGGGGGGGGGGGCCGCGGGCAAACACAGACAAGCTCTTTAAAGGATACTGGATATTGTGCACCCAGACTTAGTGTAGACATTGCATTGCAATAGCTTTTTATTAACAGTTTTCTGTTGAAATATTACTTGGATGTTGGGCAGCCTGAACTTATATTAGGATACAGATCTTTTCTAGTAACTGCAGGTCTATTTGTTAGGTGCAAAACTCCACTTTTATTATCAGTATACATTTCAGATAGGTGTTTTTTCACTTTTGGTCAGTCAAGCTTTGTTGATAGAGGTATCTTGCACTTAAATTTGAATCCAGCAATTTTGTAGTCACCACAGGTGTATTGATAGGTGCCAATAAATACCGTTTTATACGTATATATTTCAGATAGGTATTTTTTCCACTTTGGTCAGTCAAGCTTTGTTGATAGAGGTACCTTGCACTTAAATTTGAATCCAGCAATTTTGTAGTCACCACTGGTGTATTGATAGGTGCCAAAAATAATGTTTATTATCCCTATATGTTTTAGATAGGTGTTTTTTTTCACTTTTGATCAGTCAAGCTTTGTTGATAGAGGTACCTTGCACTTAAATTTGAATCCAGCAATTTTGTTTTGATTTTAGGGATTTGAGAATAGCTGTGATTTGCCGTCTTTTAATAAGAGACTTTCCAAAACTCTTCCATACCTTCTCAAATTTTTATCTTTCTGAACATGGAGCGAAATTCAGGTGGTAAGCGAGCAAAGAGGGGGTTAGGACATGGAGGTAGAGGTACAAGAGAAGGTGCTCCTTCCAGTGCTGGCGACAATACGCATGCCAGCAGCTCGTCGGTTGCAGGACCGTCAGGTCTGTCATCGCTGGGTCAGGGCCCTGTGAATCTCAGTAACGAACAGAGTCGCAATCTGTCCATCAGCGGTTAATGCAACTGCATCCAGCAGTCTTACTCCTCGTCTCCCAGTCACAGCCACAAATGTCGTCATCAGCATCATCAGCATCGTCCAACATGAAGCGAAGGTAGCCCAAATGTCAACTCGTGTACCCACCACTGTGGATAATCCATTTTCTGAAGACCTCTTTGATGACAAAATGCGGTTGCGGTCAGAAGGCATTTCCAAAGACCAAGAGGCCAAAGAGGATGATTTTCTCTGCTCTGACGCCCAGTTACTGATGCCATCAGAGGAGGAGAAGGAAGCCGGTCAATCGGCAAAAATCCCGGGCGGTCAGCAACGCCTTGCAGTGCCTCTTGCTTGTAGCCCGCAGCTCCTGGATGCAGAAAGTCAGGACGACCAAGTCACCTGTGTTGATGATGATGATGATGATGATGATGACAACATTGCGGATCCATCGTGGTCCGCAGAATTTGCTTGCGAGCGCTTCATCACTGGACGAAGAGTAAGACGATGGGGTAGTGTCAATACGGGTCCCGCCTCAAAAAGGGAGAGGGCAGTCGCACAAGTCCGCTGATATGATTCCGCCAGCCATGGTCAGCGGAAACCCAGCTCTCGCTTATCGCGTCAAAAAGGTCCAGGACCTCTCAAGCTGGGCCTTCTTTGAGCAAGCCTCTGATTCACCCAGCGATTGTCATATGCCGCCTTTGCCATAAACGCAATAAGAAGAGGCAAGAATGTTAGGTGTTTAACAACCACCAACATGGTCTAGTCATATGCAGCGAATGCATGAGTTGAAATGGAGGCAACACGTGGCCAAAAAAAGGCCAGACTGACGCCGGGCTTCCAACCACTGTCACACCCTCTGTCTCCACCTCTCCGCCACCACCAAGCATTCCTCAGCTGCCCATGTCTCTCAGAGTCATGATCAGGGATCAGCCTCGCTTCAGCCTCCACCGTACACCGAGTACCACCAGCACACACCAGAGACCATCCTACCCCTTCTCCTCCCACCACTTTGACGACCTGCACGCGTTACAGCAGCCAGTCTAGCAGCCAGCCTTCTGTGTTCCAGGTTTGGGAGCAAAAGAAACACTTTAACCCAAACCATCCCAAAGCCAAAAGCCTGAATGTCGGCATTGCCAGGCTTTTGGCCTTGGAAATGTTGCCTTTCCGTCTAGTGGACACAGATGGGTTCCGCACACATCATGGCCCTTGCCTGCCCCAATACAAATGCGAGCAGGCATTTCTTTGCAGAAAAAGCCATCCCTGCACGTGTCATCTAAAATTTCAAGGTGTTGTCTGCATCTGTGTCCGGAAAGTCATCTCACCACGACACATGGACTAGTAAGCACGGCCAAGGCCGCTATATCTCTGTGACAGTCTCATGGGTGAGCTGGGTGGATGTCTCTGGGGGTGACGGTGGCTCTCAGGCTCGGCGCACGCTCTTCAAAACCGCAGGGATGGTGCAGGTCTCTTTCCCCCAAGGTCCTCTGGTGGCATCACGTGCCCAGAGAAACCAGGCCGTGTTGAAATTAATCTGTCTTGGAGATCATCCACACACAGGTCAGGAGCTGTGGACGGCTCTCCGCAATGAGACTGAGCGCTGGCTGGGTGACAAGAACCTTGTGCCAGGCAAGGTGGTTTGCGATAACGGGCGAAATCTGCTGGCCGCCCTTAAGATCGTAGGCTGGAGCACATCCCTTGCCTGGCACATGTCATGAACCTCGTCGTCCAAGAAATTTCTAAAGCGCTACCCGGGTCTGGATGCCTGCTGAAGAGGCTCAAGGTCTGGAGTTCGCACTTCCACCGTTCGCACCCTGCTTCGTCCCGCCTGGTGCGTTGACAGGTCAGCTCGGCCTCCCCGTCAACCGTCTCATTGTTGACGTGGCAACACGCTGGAATTCCACCCTCCACATGCTCCAGCGATTGTGGCAGCAGCGCTATGCCATTACGCAGTACGAGGTGACACATGGCCTGACATGCAGCGGTGCGGACCTCGGGGTGTTGAGCCACCGAGAGTGGAGGCAGGTGAAAGAGCTCTGCACCATCCTTGCCAGTTTTGAAGAAGCCACCAAAATGGTAGTGCGGACGATGCCTTGTCAGCATGAGCATTGTGGTGATCTTAGTTCTGGAACGATCGTTGGACACTCTGATACATCAGGTCCCGCCAGCGACGGAGGAGGAGATGGACAGAGATGCGGACACGGAGCCTTTCTCTCCGTCGAATCCACAAGGCCCGACAGTTTCTCTATTTTATCGTTCTTCATTAGGCAGTGGTTCGGGGTCCAGGGCTAGTGCAAGGCGGCGCCTCAGCTCTCAGGGTGCATCATCTGAGGCAAGTCAGGGCTGTGTTGAAGCTGTGCCGGAGGAAGTGGAGGAGGAGGAGGTATTCCTGGAGACCGACGTTACCAACGTCCCTGCCTTGGAAAGAGGTTGGCGCGAATTTGAGGCGGAGGAGGAAGATGAGGAAGATTAGTTTGCTTAGTGCCCCTCGACCCAGAGGCTTGGGAAATCAAGGCGCATCTCTCACATGAGTGCTTGGATGCTCCATTTCCCTCAACATGATCCTCGCATTAAGGCCCTCAAATGAACAACAGTTATGGGTGGCCACCCTCCTGGATCCCGGTACAAAACAAAAATCAGCACTTTCCTTCCACCCACCCAAATAGAGAGTAAAATGCAGGAGGAATGGAGACCTTGCTGATTGATCAACTGGAGACATCTGTTTCATCTGCTTCACGTTCTTCAAATGTCACGGTGGAACAACGTCAACGACGTGACAGCAGTAGAGTGCCAAGCAGCCGTAGCAGCAGCAGCAGCAGCAGCAGGCAAGGTGGCAGAAGCCTAATGGCATGCATTGCAGGGCACACATACAACACACAGAGACCAGCTTAAGATCATGGTGCACGACTATGTGCGTCTCAACACCGATGTTTTTGTATGTGTTCCGGACCCAATAGATTCTGGGTATCCGAAATGGACGAATGGCCCGAGCTCGCTCACCACGCCATAGAGGTGTTCTCCTGTCCAGCAGCCAGCGTCATATCTGAGCGGACCTTCAGCACAGCTGGAGGAGTCATTACAGACAAACGCATCCGGCTTTCCACAGATAATGTGGATCGCTTGACTTTCATAAAGATGAATCAGGCATGGATCTCTGATGATGTTGTGGCCCCAATTGCCGAGGTCACTGATTAGTTGCCAGTAAACTTCACATTCCTCTTCAAACAGAAATGGTCCTCTTGAAAAATGTTTTTTAAAATGATCATTTCTTACTGCAATTTTTATTCTCAGTTCCCAACAGTTCATTTTGCGGTTTTGCGGTGTGGAGACTGTAAAGACAGCAAGGTTTATGACAACCGTATTCCATTTGTCACTTTCTTTAGAAGTTTTCGCATTGTCAATGGTTTTGAGGTCATGTTGCTGTGAGATACAGCTATAATTATGGTCCTTTGGAACAGAAATGTGGCTTCTAAGTGGCATTTCTCCATCACATTTTTTTTTTCTTTAACTGTATTTTTATTAAAGAATTTTACCGAATATCATTACAGAGAGTAGGTGCACAACTTTAAGTGTACAGTAAGCATAATGTACAAATATGAGTATTAACATATAAACTCTGCATCAATCACCTTAACACGGTGTGGGAGAGCATGTAAATCTCTCATTAATAGTGAAAACAGTAAGCATTTTTTAAAGATTATTTGCGGAACAGGAGTGTAACTTCATGTGAAAATGAACGGAGCAGAGGTCGAAGTTGCATGAAGTCATACCTCTTATGTCCACAGCTCCCTTCTATGAGCTTAACAGTATATTCCAGAACAAAGAAACTTACATCATTTT
>JAODAL010065337.1:0-18280 GCA_025379985.1 Phyllomedusa bahiana | reverse complement strand
AAAAGGGGAAAAAATTTCCGGAGAAAAGTGACGTGCTTCCCAGAGAAACCAAGTGCAACATAAGCTGGGTAAGACAGATTCCCTTGTAAGAGCTTTGACCCGGAGGAAATTTTGTGCAAGGTGAAAAAGACCTAGGGGCCTTTAAATCAGAGGGGGAGGGTATGTGAAAAGACTGGCTAAAATGTAGTTGCCTGTTGCTGCCACTAGGTAGAGATATACCAGAGTGGTATATACAACATGCCACCAAGGATACCTGGCTTGGTGGATAAGAGCAGTTTGTATGTTTTGTCAGCCACTCTAAGTGGTTGGCAACTATATAGGATTAGTTTGGCTTTTCAGCCGTTCCTTCGGGGGGCGTGGTCTGCGACCTGGGAGTAGGGAGCAGAGGAGCTCTTGCCCCCCCACGGAGACTTGGAGAGAAGTCTGACCCCAGTGTGGGGAAAGTGTGTATGGTGCTCGGCGAGGCCATTGGTAGAGAGGGTGTTCTACATTATGTGTGTTTAGTGGCCAGACGGCCCGAGGTTTTGTTTTGTTTTGTTTTCCTGTGCCTTAATAAAGCTGGTTAAGGCCAGAGTTAAACCAAACCCTGCTGTCAGTGTGCCAATCCGTTTTACCCAAGCGGCGATCCGAGAGCTAAAGAACCCCCAGGACGGGCCAGGAGGGCATCCAGACGAGAGCGGATCGTCACAGGAGTTATACATTTATTTTCAGTGAGATACTCCAGCATAGCATTTCTTAGAAAACCTACAAATATTTTACCTACAACAGAGGTTAAACTTACCGGCCTATAGTTTCCAGGATCACTGTTTGACCCCTTTTTGAATAATGACACCACATTTGCTATGCACCAATCCTTTGGGGCAAACCCCATTATTATAAAATCCATACATATTAAGAATAGAGGCCTGTCTATCGCAGTACTAATTTCTCTTAGAGCATGAGGGTATATGACATCAGGACCTGGTGTTTTGTCTATTTTAATTTTCTTAAGGTGGAGTTGCAAAAAGATAATTTTCCTTAGCAAATACAATGGATAAAAAATTGTTAATAGGTTTGCTTTCTCCTTATCACCCTCTACAATACCTCCCTCACTAATTTTCAAAGGACCAGCATTTTCAGTTTTAATCTTTTTACTATTTATGTAGTTAAAAAATATTTGGGGGTTATTTTTTACTTTCTATGGCACTATGCCTTTCTGTCTTTATCATTATTTTACATATTTATTTTTTTTCCTTATTGTTTTTTAGTGCCTCTTCACTGTCCTCCTGTTTAAGTAGCTTAAACACTTTCTTTTTCTTATTTTTTTCCCCTTTTAAAAACTTTGTTTTGTTTTTTTTTTTCCTTTTTTAAATATTTTATTTCCTTGGTATGTACCTTGCCAGTGGGGGTGTAAAGAAAGTTTTTAAAGCTCCCATTTTTATTGTTTGTTTTTTTTTAAAGCCCTTGTCCAGTCAATGGGGGTTTGGCCTTTTTTTAGGTTTTAAAAAATTAGTTTTCCCTGATATTGAGTGTTTTTGTGGTCCTCGAAAAATACTCTTGATGGATAAATGGAATTTTTTTTTCTTTGGTCACTATTTCCCAAGTGCACCCCAACTTGCCTTTGTTACTTTGAAAGGGCTATTTGTCAATATTAAAATTAGGGGTTCCTCTTCGGTACTGCACCCGTTGGGGGAAAAGGTTTAAATTTTTTAGTTATTTTCAAAAAATTGTTTCCCTTTATGGAGCCAAGGTTTCGTTTCCCAAATTTATATCTGGGTAGTTAAAGTTGCCTAATAAAAATCTCTTTTGTTTACCAGTTTTACAAAACCTAATAGGTAGCAAAACAGGGATGCTGTCTTAACCCCCAAAGCAAGTATGACTGCAGCAGTATAGATAAGGAGGGGTCCCAAATCCAGTCCCCAACGTTTGTTACTATCTCATGCTTTATGGGGACTGGTTCTACTGGTAATCGGAAACAATCTTTTTTTTCCCCCGGGAAACTCCTTTCCTCTTATCTTGAATGCGACAACGAGTGGAGTTTGGACTTCTGGTAGCTCTTTTTGCAATCCTAGGCTTATTACCCAATGAGGCTTTTGTCCTTCCAAGGTTTGAGCGGTTTCCCTGTTTAAAATTTGGGTGGTTCCTTTTCCCTGGGTGTAAATTTATGTTTTCTTGCTTATTTTTTCGGACCCCTAAGGGCCTTCCATTTGCCAGGAATTTACTTTCCGTTGTTGGAACAACCCCAAACACACGGTCACCAGGTGAAAGGGGACCTTTTAACCTTTGCGACCTATTATATACTCGGGCTTGGGGCTTCCTGCGTTTTTTTTAAAAATTCTCTCTAAACAATTGGCTTTACTGCAGCGCCCTTTCTTGCATCTCGGGGCCCAGCTCGGATGAAAAGGGCGGTGGGGGGGGTTGCTAAATGTTCCGGGTTCCCCTTTTAGCTATATCAAATAGCCCCGGGGAAAGGTTACGGGATAAGTTTGAATGGTTAAAAAACCCTGTGGAAGCCTGCGGAACCCCCCTTTTTAAAAAACTTTTTAAGTAAAAGAAAAAACCCGGGGTCCCGTTTTTCCCCCACCCCCTTGTTCGCCCCATTTTTTAGCATCCCCTTCAATGCCCTTTCAATGTTGGGGGGTGAAAATACTGAGGTTCGCTTTTGGGTAATATTTAAGGGGCGAAAAGCCCCTTCATAATCTTGGCCCTTTTAAACGGGGGGGTACCCTGACAGTGAGGATTTTTTTTGGGTCCGGCCCGGGTGAACATTTTGGAAATTTTCCTTTCCCAATCACCTTAGACGGGGTGTTTCTGGGGGGGATGGCTTCGGATAAGGGGGGCTTAGTCTAGCCCCGAAAATTGCGGGGTGGGCCTGGCTGATTAGGAAGTGGCCCTTACCCCCGGGCCCTTTGCAAGGGCCTCTAAACCCCCACTTAAATTTTTATGGGAGGGGAAAACTGGGGGGTTTTTGGGGGGGTGAGGGGTTTTTAACCTGCCCCAACTTTTGGACGGGGACTGAAAAAAACCCTCTACCGTTTTTTTATCCCGGGGGCCAAAAAAAATTTTCGTAAAATGCGTCCCTTGGTCTTGCCCCCCCTTAAGGGCCCCCAAGCATGTGAAGGGCCCCGCCCCCAAGCCCATGGCGTACATGTGACTGGGGGCCTAAAAGTTTTTTCCAAAACCCCCGAGGGGGTTTTCTTTACCCTGAAAAGGGGATTTTTTTTGTACTGGGGAAAGGTGGTTTCCCCCAAAATTGGTTCAGGTTCTTGCCCAAAACCCCATTTTTGCCCTTTTAAACACCCTCCAGGCTTTTTGCTAGGTTTTGGACCCCTTTATTGTTCCGCCCCCAAAGGGTTTACCTTTGGGGGCCTGTAAGGGGGAAAAACTCAACCTCAGGGGGATTTTCCTCCGGGGGTCCCCAAGGCCAGAACCATTTAAGGGAAACTTTCAGGCCCCTTGTTTCCTCTGTCACGGATTTCAGGTTCCCACTTTGGCATATGTTTTTTAAACACATTTTTTGGCCTGCTTTTTTCCCTCCCATTTAAAACCCAAAAACCCAAGGGGAAATTTCTTGGCCTTTTTATCACATTGTGCTTTAAGCCCTTTTCCCACCCCGGGGGGGGGGGGGGGGGGGGGGGGGGGATTCCATGGCTCACGGCCCCGCTTTGGAGTCTCTATCGTGACTATTGCTGAAAGGTTACCTTTAGTGCCCCCATGTATCCCAAATAAACCCCTAGGCAAGGGATTCGGGGAAGTCGGGAGTTTCCATAAGTTGGCAGGGAAAATTTTAAGGGTAACCAGATGCCCGAGTCCTTTTTAAGGCCCTCACAAGAAGGGCCCTTTTTCTGCCCCGGATTTCTTGCCGGTAGGTTTTTTTGGTCCCTGTGAGAGGGGGGAAATTTTAAGCCGGGAAAAATAAGCCTGTTTTCTCCTAAAAGTCACACTCCATGGTTTCCGGACTGCACCGGGCTTTTTGGTAGCTATATGTCCCAGTCCTTTGGCAAGGCCAGTCCATTTTCTGGCGGGGGGGGCCAAAATTGTTTACGTTCTTTTTGGGATTGGCCCCCCGGTTTTAAACGGGGAACGCTCGGGAAATGGGGCCACCCCCCTTTTGGAAAAGCTTTCCCCCCTAAGAGGAAAATCTTCCCGTTTTCCCGGCCTCTTCTGTTTCCCCGGGGGTTTGGGTAAGTCCGGGGGGGAAAAAGTCCCCCGGGGGCAGAAAAATCTTCCATATGGACACTATGTGTCCACATTTTTTGGTTTCGGATTTATCCCAAGCAGCCCCTGTTTCCTCCCCCGGGGAAGGGCCAGGGGACGAATCGGTCGCATCCCGTTTCCTTCCACTTTTTTTGGGCCTTGTGGTTTCCTCGGGGCTGCCAGCCACTTGTTTGGAAAGGTGGAAAAGGTCGACTTCGGGGACCTCGCTGGTTTTTTTGCTTTTCGTCTCCCAGGTAAAAACCTCCCGGGGCCCGGACCGCCCAAAGGGGTTGCGGCCAAGCCGGGCCAGTATTTCCCCCTTTTAAACCTTTTTATCCCACCCGGGTGTCCGGACTCGGGGGTACAAAAAACATTTTTTGGGGGCTCCCCTGTCAGGAAGGTTGCCCAAAAATTTCACCCCACTTGGTTTTGGGGGCAGCTGTGCCCTCTGGGCGATTTTTCAAAGTGACCAATTTGGGTTTTTAAATGTCGTCTTTCCCCCGAAAATTTTTTGCCCAAGTGCCCTCGCACCAGGCTGAGGGGGTTCCCCGGCTGAAAACCCCCTGGGGAAACCCTTTTCTCTTGTTAAGGCTTTGGCAGGGGGCCTGGTTCCATACTTGCGGTTCTGGGGGCCGGGGCCCTGGTTGAAACCTCAGCAGCAACAATTGGCCCTCATTTGGGGTCTTGACCCGCTTTTTCCCGTGAAACCTTTTTTTTATATCCCGTGGTTTTAGTTGTGCTTAGAAGTTTTTTGGGAGCCCTGGGTTTTTTAAACCCAAAACGCTTGATCATTTCCCCTCCTTTTTTTCACTCCGCCCTTTGTGGCGTATTTGCAGCTTTCACCCGGGAAATTTGGGTCCCCCACACTCATTGTCTGCCCCCTTAAAAATGCTTTTTGCATACCCCACCAAAAGGCGAGCGAAAACCGCCTGGGCTTTTAGAAAAAATTTCCCATTTTGGGGACAAGATCAGCCCAGATTTATAGCCCCAAATACGGTTTCCGTATTTTTTTGGGCCCACACTTTGCAAAAAAGACATGGCAAAAAGGTAAAAAACGTAAAACCCCAAAACAAATGAAATAAACTCCTGCTCATCTGAGCACTGGTGGGTTAAAAAGGGTTTTGTTATCCTCACAACACCTTAAAGCCAGCCGTAGGAAAGATCTTGCCTCTCTCCAGTCTAAAAACCCCCCGGGCCCAAAAACTTTTTTGCCTTGGGAAATCCAACCCAACACCTAGTATTTAAATTGGGTACCCCACCCAGTTTTTTTTTTATTTTTGTTGCCCCCCTTTTTGAAACCTTTCAACCCTCTAAAATTGTTTTTCCCTGTGAACGGGTCCCCAAAAATTTCCACAATTTTTTCCATGGGGTGGTCGCCCCAGTGACTTTTTATAAGGGAAAAAAGATGTCCTCATTATGTGAACCCTATTTTCCTATAATACCCCCAAGATCCTTTTTTGTTTTTGGCAGCTACTGCATAAAACTGCTGCTATAATTAAGTTTAGGGCCCATTTGGTTTCCCCAAATTTTTTCCCATGCAAATTTTTCTGTTTTAAAACCCCCATCTTACCACTTCTCTCCCCGGGGCCCCCAATTATCCAGATCCCCTTTTGTAAAAAAACATTATCCTCTCTTGTTTTATTATTTTACAGAGCTTAATTTTCTGAAAAGATTTATCTTCTACTGTGAAATTTTCCAAAGTTTTAGATTGTTTAATGTTTTATTAAAAGTAAAATAGGGGCCCAATTTATTGCCCCCCCTGGGGTGCCCCCACTTGAAACCGGGGATCCAGTTTTGTATGTCCCCAATTTAATCTTTCACCATTTTTTTTTTATCACTGACCCATTTACGTACCCCTTGCAAAAAATTTTCCCCCCAGTCCAAGCTTTTCCCTTTTTTATTTACCAACCTTTTATGTGGCCAACAGCTTTAAAATCTAAAGTTTTCCCATCCAATGCCCCCCCCCCCCCCGCCCCTTTCTAACCTTCTAGAAGCTTGATGAGTTTTATTTTTGGGGGGACTGACCCTTTCCATAAAAACCCATGCGGGGAAGGGAAAGGGGGGACAATTTGGCTACATGTAGTTGCCTGTTGTTTGCCACTAGGTGGGAAAAACCCAGGGGTAATAAAAATTTGGCCCCAAGGGATACCTGGCCTTGGTGGGATAAGAGCCAGCTGTTTGTTTTGTCAGCCCTCAAAGGGGTTGGCAACTTTTTTGGGAAAGGGGTTTTGGGTTTTTCAGCCTTTCCCTGGGTTATCTTTTTGGGGATAGACAATGCGTTGGGTGGGCGTCTACCCCCAGGTTCCGGGCTACATTTTGGTTTGGGCTCGGGGGGCCTTTAAAAAAGGGGGCCCTTTTCGGGTTGTTTCGGGGGCGTGGTGGGCGACCTGGGGGGGGGGGAGCAGAGGAGCTGGAGAGGGGCTCTTGCCCCTAGGGAAAACTTGGAGGAAAAGTTTTGACCCCAGTGGGGGAAAAGGGTTTTGGTTATGGTGCTCGGCAAAAGGGGCCCGAGGCCATTGATAAAAAGGCCCGGGTGTTCTACTTTAGTGAAATTTAGTGGCCAGGGCCCGAGGTTTGTTTTTGTTTTGTTTTACCCTTTGTGCCTTAATAAAGCTGGTTAAGGCCACATTTTAAAAACCAAACCCCCTGCTGTCAGTGTCCCCAATCCTTTTTTACCCCAAGCGGCGACCCTTTGGTGCTAAAGAACCCCCGGGAAAGGGGCCCAAGGAGGGCATCCAGACGAGAGCAGTTCGTAAACATATGGGGGAGGATGCTGTGGGCATAATGGCAGGGATGAAGGGGGCCCACGGGTGAAGTGTGCTGCACAAAAATTTTAAAAGGGGCCAAAGGGCCTAACTGGGGAAGCAGGCTGCTGAAAGAACTGTGTTGCTGCCAGAGTTGTGTTTTTTCCCCCCTGACCATGGAGAGACCCTTTTTGGGGGTTGGGGCTCGTTTTGCCACCCAGCCGGGAAAATTCCACAGCCCATGACCCCAACCAATGCCAGGGCTCCTTCCAAAAGGGCCCAAACGGAAAACAACAGATACCAAAAAGCCAGAACCGCCCCTGTCCAGCAGGGGGGCTGTGCTGGGTGGGGCCATAGAGCGGGTTTTGCTCCTGGAAATCCTGTGATCTGGAGGGGGAGAGGACACGGGTGCCATGGGTCATTGGTTTTTTGGGTGGTTTGGTCTCCCCACTTTTTGGGTTTGGGCATGGATTTTCACCAGGGTTCTCAAATGCACCGTAACCCCCTTTGGGGGGACCCCTTAACTCCCGGGGGAAACCGGTTTCCAAAGCTTTTTGAGACTTGTTTGGGGCTGTTGTCCATTTTCTAGAGGTTTGGGAAAAACCCACAGCTGGGGGGTCTACTTGGAGAGACTTCCCCCTTTTTTGCACCCTTTTGGGCAACCGCCCGGGGGCGGGAAGGAAGTGACTGTTCTGGGGAAATGCCCCCTTTAGGGGAAAGCTTTGCCGCCTTTTCCCGAGACTGACACCAATTTTTTTTGGGCTTTAAGGGAAACTAATGGGAAATCTGTGTTTCAGGGCGTAAAGCCCAACTTTCCCGCTTTGTTGCCTTGGGGGGGGGGTAACACCTTGGGTACTTCCAGTGTAATAAATGCTGCTCCCATTGAAAAATGCTAAAAATTTTGGGTTTTTAAAACCCAAGAGTAAAAACCCTAAACTTTTTCCCACCCCAGCGGAGAAGGGGGGTTGGGAAAAAAAGGGGGACAAGGTTTTAGCTCCAAAAATAGTGCGGGTCTGTTAAAGGGGAAAAAAAAGTGGGGTAAGGGGGTTGTAAACAAAGAGCAGCTCAGGTTGCCCCTAGAGGGCATGGCTTTGGGGGTAGGTGTGGGATGAAAGCAGAGTGTGAATTAGCTCTTGAAAAAAAAGCCAGCCCGCTAAAAGCAGGCCCGAGCTCAAAAGGGTTTCCCCTAGGGTCATGTTTAACAGTGCTTTAGTTTTTAGCGGAGTTTTATGTCCCGGGGTGGGATGACAATTGGAGAACTGGGGTTAAAAACTACAGACTCAGGAGGGGGTTAATGGGGGTTTTCCCCTAGGGAACATGGTATCTCCTGCCCCCCTTCTGCCCCGTAAAAAACGTTTTGAGTGTGCGGGGGCCCTGAAATTCTGTGTGAATGCCCGGAGTTTCCCCTGGTGAGTGTGTCTGCCAGTGACCCCCGCGCTCTTTTGTTTACCTGATTGTAGCCTGCAAGGCGCAGGTAATGCGGGCCCGGGGGGGGAGGGATTGATGGCCAAACCCTTCGGGGTGACTGCTGTTGGTGGCCCCCGAGAGGAGCTTTCATGTTTCGTGTGCAGCCTGGAAGGGGAAAAGGAGAATCCCGGGAATATTCCTCCCTACAATGTGTGGAAAGGGGAAATAGTTTAATGAGGGTGTGTTTCCCGACTCTGAAATATTAACCCCGCATTTAATGAGACCTCAGATACCTGTGTAGAAAAAAATGTATTGAGGGTTGTTGTACTACGAATTTCACTTGCCTCAATTTGGGGTTTCTGTGTTTGCCCAGTAACCCTTTTTGGGAAAGGGGCACAAAGAATTCAGTGATGGAAGGAGTGAGCTCCCAACCCCAAAAGAGCTGGGGGTATGCTTTGAACCCTAGTGAGAGGGGGGGTTAGTGGGTTTAAATCCCCAGATGGGTAAATAAGGGCCTTTTGGGGGCTGGGGCAAATGATTTCATTTTCCTTACAAATTTAAAGGAGAAACATTTTTAACAGTATCTCAGAGGGATTAAAGTCCTGTGGTTGGGGGCGAACGGGAGATGGGAAAGCCCTTTTGGGAGCAAGTTTTCGGCTTTAACCTACGGGGGGTAAAAAATGTACGAGTTGCCTAATGTGAACCGGCCCGAGTGGGGTTTGGGGGGAGAACTAAAAGATAGAACAGTGGTTATTTACTGTTTTCCCGGGATAAAGTGTCCCGCCCTTTCCTCCACCTTTTTGTCTGAATTTTTTGTGGGGCAAGAAATTTTAGGGGAAACCCAGGTAGAAAAATTGAAGTTTTTCCCTTTGAGACGTTATTTGGGGATGTGAGGGGAAAAAACCCCCACCCATTGATACAGATGTCCCGCTGCTTTGGGAAAACGCCAAAGGAAGTGTGCACAGGGGAAATATCCTTTTGTCACTGGGGAGGTGCCGGTAAGGCCCCTTTATGGCCCGACAAAGTGTTTTTATAGGGATTGCCAAAGGTGACGCTGAAACCATTAGATGGCCCGCTTTATTGTGGTTTAGGGTTTTTAATTTCAGAATATGCATTTTTTGTGGCCCCTATAGTGAAATGTAAGCCTGCACAGAGGGTCACCCCCAAGTAACACCACCCTTTTTTTGGCTGTAAAGGTTGGGGGGTACCAGGGGGGCCCCATAATCTGCCAAAAGGGGAATGCCCTGAAAGGGAGGCACAGCCGGAATGTGGTCCTCCCACGGCTGTAAAGCATATGTAGGGGGGACCCAAACGAGGGCCACAGACATTTTGAAAACCCCCTGGTAAGGAGGCTGAGGTCTTGGGGAGGGGTTTCCTTTTGGGGTTGTGGGGTTCGTAATTAAACCCCCGGGGCCACTGACCTACAGGGGGAAAGGGGGGCAAAAGGTACTTTTTGGGGGGGGGCCCCCAGGGGGTCCTAAATGCAGTTGGGGGTTACCATCACCTGAGGGGGTCAGGGAAAGGGAGACAAGATTTCCCCTGGTAGGAAACCCAAGGGGACAGTAGTAGCCAAAAAGGCGAGTTTTAGGGTTCAAAAGGGAAAATTTTTTGGCTGTATCTTATCCCAGACCAAGGCAGTAGGTTTTTTGCTCAAAGGGTTTCCCCTTTAGGCCATGGGGGGATAGCAACCCCTGAGAGGTGTGCTGGGCATTACTGCCCCTTTTCCCGTTGCTGCTATGTTTGGGGGGACTAAACCCGGGGGCCCTTTTGCTTTTTGGGACCCCAAAATTTGTGAAGACACTGCCCATGGCCCAATGCCCAAAAAACTCTGTGTTTTGGGAGAAGGCTATAAGGCAGGATAGTGGGGGTTGGCTTTTTCAGTAGTAAAACCCCGTAAATCAGCATGCGGCAGAAGCTGGTGACATCCTTGCAGTAGAGCGTACATACGTCAGGCCATCTGTAGTAAGTGGCAGTAAACTGTCTGTTGCCGATTATGAGGTGAGTGCATGGTATGAGTTCATGGCTGAGCTGTTTTTGGACAATGTAGTCTCTTCCCCTGATGATGTAGATGGAGTGTTACCCGTAGCAACAGGTGCTAAGGAGGAAAAGATAGATGGGGAATGTGTGGTTGACTCTGATGCTGTCCAGCAGAAATCAGGCTATATGTCCCTGGTGTTATGGAATAGATGGGGGAAAAGGGATTTCCCGGAGAAAAGTGACGTGCTTCCTCAGAGAAACCAAGTGCAACATAAGCTGGGTGAGACAGATTCCCTCTGTAAGAGCTTTGACCCCGGAGGAAAGTTGTGCAAGGTGAAAAAGACCTACGGCCTATACTGTGGTCACTATTTCCTAAGTGCACCCCAAACTTAGCCTTTGTTACTTTGTCAGGTCTATTTGTCAATATTAAGTCTAGAAGGGCCTTTCCTCTAATCGGCTACTGCACCAGTTGGGAAAGGTAAGTATCTTTAGTTATTTACAAAAATTTGTTTCCTTTATGAGAGCCACAGGTTTCAGTTTCCCAATTTATATCTGGGTAGTTAAAGTTGCCCATAATAACAGTCTCATTATGATTACCAGTTTGACACAAACCTAATAGGTAGCAAACAGGGATGCTGCTCTTAACCCTAAAGCAAGTATGACTGCAGCAGTATAGATAAGGCAGGGGTTCCCAAACTCCAGTCCCACCAACAGGTCATGTTTTCTGGCTTTCCTTAGCAGTGCACAAGTGATTTAATTATGCTGCACAGGTGACTTAATTATTGGCAGTGCATTCTGTTGGATATCCTGGAAACATGACCTGTTGGTGGGGCGTGAGGACTGGAGTTTGGGAACCCCTGGGATAAGGAATATTATGTAGGTTTATTGGGATATTCTTCTGTTTGATCCTGAAATTGTAGCACACAAGGTGACCCACCAGCAACAATGTTTAGAAAGACCTTAATATCAGGGATAAACAGGTATATAGACACCTGTATATAGTATACATGAAAATCGGCGGCTCTTTGCTCACCTTTCTGATCAAAACTATGAGGGACCATCCACCAACGGCAAGGTGGTCTCAGTTCAAATGGGACCTACTTTAAACAAACAATCTCTCCTCTCTCTGCCTTTCCAGACCTTCATACCTTTCAGGGACTGAGGGTCTCAGCTATACTCTGTTCTGATTAAAAACAGCATTAATGGATTGATGGAATGCAGGGCCCAGATAGAGGCAGCTCCTGCCCCATGAATACTATCCAAAAAATAAAAAATGGTCATCACCATCAGAAAAAAGGAGACATAACTAGCATAGCACACTGATGTGACTGCAATGCAAATGTACACAGAATTGGACCAGCATTTGTAGACGCTAAGAGACAAACATTTTTATTTTTTTTATTGTGTGGATGGAGGAGTGACTGCCTCCATTTTGCTCCTGCATTCCATCCATCCTTCCATTCAGGCTGTTTTTTATCAGAAGAGAGTTTAGCTGGGACATTCATGCCATGAAAAGTATGGAGGTCTGGAAAGTCACTGAGGAGGATGAGCTTGTTTAAAGTAGTTAGCATGAGTTTATAAAGGGTGGTCCTGTCAAAGAAAAATGATTAGCTTGTATGAGAAGGTATGTTCCATTCTACGACTAGCAAAGGCTGGGGATGTTGTATATCCAGAGTTTTAAATTCATTTGATTCTCTGCCACACAAAGGGTTGGTACAAAAATGAGGATGCTCGTACTATAGAAGAATATATGTAAACAGATTAACAGCTGACTCAGTGATAGGAAACAAAGGGTGCTTTTAAATGATCCATGCTTCAAATGGATCCCAGTTTCTAGTAGCTCAGTATTGGGCAATCTTTACTTTAATATATTTATTAATTACCTTGTAGATGGCTTACAGAATAGAATTTTAATATTTTTAAGATAATACAAAGCTCTATAAAGTAGTAAAAACAGAAGATGTTAATATAGTATTACAGAAGGATTTGGAAAAGTTGGAGGTTTTGGATGAGAAGTATAAAATTTTGTCAAAATGTTCAATCATGTTAGTAAAATACTTGGTATAATACCGTTGGTGGACAGTGAACTCAACTTTACTGATCAGTGCCTTGTACTGTATTGGGATCTACAAAAAAAATAGGAATCTCGCAAGAGAACAGAGAGTGACTTTTGATCACTATATTTACTATTTTGCCATAGGCAAACTTAAACTCTATCAGTTCTCAATCTATAAAACACTAAAACATAACTTTTATTATGTATAACACTTAATCTCTATACACACTATTTAAAAACCTGATTTCTAACCTCTCAATTTATCCCTTTCTACTTCTAAAGGAATAACTCCTTTTCTATCATCAAGTCTGGTGGAACACCACCTATTAACAGGAAAACCTTATATATACAGTAATTTACTAACTCCAGTAAGGGATCCCAAGCATCCTACTTGGGCAGCCATCCCTAATCTGATGGACATAAAACATATAAGGTTTCCTTGTGATACCCTCTGCAGCGGGTGACACTTGTAGACAGAGGTGAGAAATCACAATTTAAAATGTCATGCCTGACCTCCCCAACATGTTTCACCAGCTAAACTGGCTTCATCAGGGGTTAGAGGTCCGGTCCCATGTGGTCTAAGTTCATTTCCTTTTATATCATGTTAGGTACACATCCTATTCAGGTGCTCACCAATTAGCCACCAGAGAACCAACAAAACCCATTCCCCCTTTTACTCTCCTGCATGCATACTGA
Organism: Phyllomedusa bahiana; assembly: GCA_025379985.1. Lineage (NCBI taxonomy): Eukaryota > Metazoa > Chordata > Amphibia > Anura > Hylidae > Phyllomedusa > Phyllomedusa bahiana. The sequence goes on along the minus strand of JAODAL010065337.1, from coordinate 5,224 downwards.
TACTATGTGCTGCTGCTGCTGCTGCCGCTGCCACTATGTTCTTATAAACAACATTCCTCAGACAAGTTCACCATCTCCAAGGCCGAGGTTAAGTGTTATACATAATAAAAGTTACATTTTATTGTTTTATAGATTGAGAACTGATAGAGTTTAAGTTTGCCTATGGCAAAATAGTAAATATTGCACTGTAGTGGTTGCCAAGGCTGATAAAATAATGGGAGATGGGACTTTGTTTCAAAGTCATTTTCTGATTCACATATTTAGCACTTCTTTCTCTGCATTAATATGATTGTATCATAGTTTGTACTTCCTATGGACCCATGTCATTTTTAACCTTATAAACCATATAGCTGCAAATGTATGCAATATTGAAATGCAATTTTATCTTCAAATAAAAGCTGTTCACCTACATTGCAAGAAATCACATGTAAAATCAATGTGATTTTACACAAGATTATTAAAAATGAAATATTGCATAATATCTAAATTCCCTTAATGCATACAATTTTGTATGACCACCCTCATGAAAGTTATTGCATGCCGGCCTGGACTGGCCCACAGGGGAATAGTGGAAACCCCCATTGGGTCCCTGGGTATGGCAGACCTGGAGTTGTTTTTTAATTACATATACATCCTTGAAAGAGGCAGAAAAGCAGAGAATGAAAGAAAAAATGCAAGAGGCAGAGTAAAGGAGGTAGGTACAGTCATTTACAGTAGCTGTAGGATAGTTCCCTAAAATAAACTCCACTGGTGGGCCCAGAAACAGCTCAACTGGTGGGCCCCTTAGAATCAACTCCACCTGTGGGCCCTAGACACCCCAATTCGACATGCAATAAGTTGCTGTGAAGTCCAGGCCTGCCTAGTAGTATTAATGATAACATACAAGTTATAGTAAAAGGACACACAGTTTAATGTAATAGATGTATTTAATTAGTGCTTTCCATTTCAAAAGGTAAAATCATAAGTCACTTTCTTCAAACAAAAGATGAATATCTGAGATAGATGTAAGATAAAATATCATAATTTTACAAGAAAACATTTTGCATTAAATCTTAACTATAGAGAAATAATACTACAAGTGACTAAACCTGAATTTACTTTTTAAAATATATAAAACTAGCTCTTATTGTTTTCTTTCACTGTTTGATGATGTTACATGCTTGGAGATTTAAACCAAAACTTCAAAATGAATACCTTGACTTTGTAATGTTTATGTATAGACATTCCCTGAAGAGTTAGAACTGTATTCACTCATAGCTTCACTATGGTTCATCAAGGAGACATTGTCAGAATCAAGTTACAAAAGAGATTAAGACAGAATTTTCAATGACATGTTTATTGATGAGCTTGTTGAGGTACATTATGAATGTTAATGGTCTCCATCCAGGTAATAGTCCATTATTTATAATTCTTGTCCGTCACTTCACTCACTTTTTTGTGCAAACTTAAACTTAATAATAAAAACTACAATCCCATGAATTGTTGTTTTTTAATTCCCACATTAAAGAGGTAGATCTTTACATATAACATAAAGCAGAGCATGTTTTTAAAGGCTTAGATTATTTAACTTTTCTAGACTTGTTTAGATTAGAGTACAAAGTGAGAATTAATTAGCATGTACAAACACAGCTAAGACCAATACGGGGTTTACTAAGTAACCAAAAATATGCAGGTAATGAGATGACATCCAGTTCATGTGGAAAAAGATGTTTGTAAAATGGCAATATTTGATTATTAGTTTACATATTATAAAGCCCAAATGTATAGGGCAAGCAATTGTTTCAATTGTTTTTTTGAATGTCTTATAAAAAGTTGAATTGAATGTCTTATAAAAAAAAAAAAATCTAAAAGATAATCTTTACTCCAAATCTAAAAGATAATCTTTAATCTTTACTCCAAACAAAAGTGTACGACACAGAGATTGCATTTTAATCCAAGTGAACTGTATTATTACTACTATGCACAAAAGAGGATTTGTGAAGACTAGTGTTGAGCGATTACGTTGGCCATCGACATCGGTCGATGGTCGATAGTCGACCATCATCGACAAGATAGTTGATAGTCGATGGTAGATTATGATCGATGACCATTAAAGTCTATGGGAGAGCAACAACACCTTCATTCTTACACCCAAACAGGGATGGAGAAGCTGGAATTAACATCCACAACAGTCAAATGGATACGTGCTACATCTTAGGCAACACACTTAGGTTATAAAAGCCACAGAAAAAAAATCACACACCATACACTATCCCTGTCTTGTACCACAGCATGACCCTTAAACCTGCATCACCCACAAATTAAAAAGTGCCAGAAGGCAGTATGATTTGAACCATCATTTTACTTGAACTGGACATTGAATATCCCTGTCCTGGAACGCAGCATGAGCCCCAAACCCCAAAAGTGCCGGGAAAAGGAGTCTTTCAACCACCATTTTAGTTTCACTGGACATTGACTCTACCTGTCCTGTGCCACAGCCTGAGCCCCAAACCTGCATTACCCTCAGAGTAAAAAGTGCCGGAAAAAGGAGTCTTTCAACCACCATTTTAGTTTCACTGGACATTGACTATACCTGTCCTGGGCCACAGCATGAGACCCAAACCTGCATGACCCCAGATTAAAAAGTGCCGGAAAAAGGAGTCTTTCAACCACCATTTTAGTTTCACTGGACATTGACTATACCTGTCCTGGGCCACAGCAAGAGCCCCAAACCTGCATGACCCCAGATTAAAAAGTGCCGGAAAAAAGGAGTCTTTCAACCACCATTTTAGTTTCACTGGACATGACTATACCTGTCCTGGGCCACAGCATGAGCCCCAAACCTGCATGACCCCAGATTCAAAAGTGCCATAAAAAGGAGTCTTTCAACCACCATTTTAGTTTCACTGGACATTGACTATACCTGTCCTGGGCCACAGCATGAGCCCCAAACCTGCATGACCCCAGATCAAAAGTGCCGGAAAAAGGAGTTCTTTCAACCACCATTTTAGTTGAACTGGACATTGACTATATCTGTCCTGTACCGCAGAGATGACCATTAAACCTGTCTGACCCACAGATTAAAAAGTGCGGAAAAGGAGTCTTTCAACCACCATTTTAGTTGAACTGGACATTAACTATACCTGTCCTGGACCGCAGTATGACCATTAAACCTGTCTAACCCCAAATTAAAAAGTGTCGGGAAAAGGAGTCTTTGAACCACCATTTTAGATGAACTGGACATTAACTATATCTGTCCTGTACTGCAGAATGACCATTAAACCTGTCTGACCACAGATTAAAAAAGTGCGGAAATAGGAGTCTTTCAACCACCATTTTAGTTTCACTGGAATATACTGTCCCTGTCCTGGGTAGCGCTTGCCCTCCGTTATGAGTGCGGACCAATTGAGCTTCACTTGGAAATACTGGTGGTTAACGCTCCTGTTCCACCAGGTGCCCTTTTTCTTGGCATTCTTTTTCTCATTTTACTCAACGTGCGGGAGGAAATTGTCTCTGTACTTTGTTCTCTGTCCGTGCTCCATATCCATGTCCTCTGAATAACCTACATCTGGTCAAGTTTTCCTGTACCTCCCTTGTACAATTTGAGAGGATTTTTTTACCAGCTGTTTTGTACATGCAAGTTTTTTAGTAGTTTAATTCTAGAAAAACACATTTTTAAAATAGGATGGAATCCCACATGTCTTGTTTCTCTTTTTATAATTGTATTAAATGGGTTGTCTCAATACAGGGATTGATTGCTATGTTAAGATCTTGCAAAAAACAAGTAATTTTGAATTTTGTGTCCTTTAACAGTGTCCTACCTATTCCTGTTTCTGACAGTACCATCACCCTTGAGCCACTCTTGACAATTGTGAAGAACAAATGTCTGTTAGAAACAAAATTTTTTTATAATAGGACCTGTAGTATAGCTGCATTCAAATCAAAATGCCCCCAAAAATTAAGAGCATGACCCTTGAGCCACTGTGGACAATTGTGAAGAACAAATGTCTGTTAGAAACAACATTTTTTTTATAATAGGACCTGTAGTATAGCTGCATTTCAAAGCAAAATGCACCCAAAAATTCAAAGCATGACCCTTGAGCCACTTTGGACAATTGTGAAGAACAAATGTCTGTTAGAAACAACATTTTTTTATAATAGGACCTGTAGTATTGCTGCATTTAAAGCAGCATGACCCAAAAAATTATAAAAAATGACTTCTCAGCCACTGTTAAAAATTGTGAGGGAGAAATGCCACTTAAAAGCCACATTTCTGTTCCAAAGGACCATGATTATTGCTGTATCTCACAGCTACATGACCACAAAAATTATAATTTGACTTCTCAGCCACTATTAAAAATTGTGAGGGAGAAATGCCACTTAAAAGCCACATTTCTGTTCCAAAAGGACCATAAATTTTAGCTGTATCTCACAGCAACATGACCTCAAAACCTTGACAATGCGAAACTTCTTTTAAAGATAAAGTGGTAAATGGAATACGGTGTTGTCTGAAAAATTTCTTTTTCTTTTACCCCGTTCCTCAAGCAAAACCAGCAAAATGAACTGTTGGGAAAAGAATAAAAATTTTCAGTAAAAAATGTTTTATTTTAAAAATTTTCAAGAGGACATTTCTGTTTGAAGAGGAATGTGGGAAATAGAAAAGGAACTAATCGGTGACCCCGGCAAATTGGGGGCCACAAAAAACTTCAGGATCCATGCCTGATTTCTTTTTAAAGTCAAACGTCCCATATCTGTGGAAAGCCCGGGTCGTTGTCTGTAATGACTTTCCAGCTGTGCTGAAAGTTTCCCCTCGATATGAGCTGGCGCTGGGCAGGCAAACCTCTTGGGTGGGAGCCAGCTCGGGCATTCGTCCATTTTGGAAACCCCGAATTCTATTTGGGGGCCCGGGAAAACATCCAAAAACTTTTGGTGTTGAGAGCAGTAGTCTGCACCATGATCTTAAACTGGTTCTTGTGTTGGATGTGTGCCCTGAAATTTCTTTCGTTGGTGAGGGGTAACAAAGATTGCCAGAGGTCACCCTTAGGCTTCTGCCACCTTGCCCGCTGCTGCTGCCGCTACGGCTATTGGCACTCTACTGCTGTCACGTCGTGATGTTGTTCCACCGTGAATTTGGGGTGTGAAGCAGATGCAAAAAGATGTCTCCCGTTTATCAATCAGCAAGGTCTCCATTTCCTGCTTTTATCTCTTTTTGGGTGGGGGAAGGAAATGTGAGTTTTTTTTGTAC
>JAODAL010065336.1:0-18280 GCA_025379985.1 Phyllomedusa bahiana | reverse complement strand
ATCTGTTGTAAACGTGTAGTATTTACACTTGCAAATTGGCCTTTCTCAAAATGAATGAAAATAAGGGCGACATGTCCGAAAATTGGCATCGCCGCGGAGTTTTTAAAAAAAAAAGGCGCATTGCACAAATCGTGGAGAAATTGATATCTTTAAGTGAAGTAATGCAATAAAAAAGAAAAAAAAAAAAGTAAACTAACCACGACCAACTCAGTACAAATATTAAAACAACATCAAAAAACCCAAATTTAAATAAAATTTTATTTATTACCAAAAAGTTAAAATCACCATACAAAAATTTCTTTAATTTTAAAAAAGGAAAAATGGGAAACCACACCAAAGGTGTATTACATCAATAATTATAAAATACAATTAGCTCCCATACCATTCCCGGGGTTTGGTGGACGCTTTCCTTTGGGCGCCGACAGACTCCGGCGGGTATGCGTCGGGAAGTGCCTTTTAAAAACTACTACAGGTGTTGTGTTGGGTTTTGGTTGTTGGGCCTTCTATATAATGTGGTTTTTATGGCATTGGTTATGATCCCCTGAAGAATTACACGCGAAACGTGCGGGGAAAATATTTGGCACATCCCTTTTGGTTAATAATTTTGCATTATGCTTATTTTAAACTGGTTTCTTTAAACTACCCTATTGGGCTACAAAAGACCTGGGACCCTTTTATATAAATATGCACAATTTTTTTATCTAATATAGATTAATTGTTAAATCATTATTACTTGTTATAAGGGTTTATTTATTGTTTTTCTTATGGTTTTTAATACAAATTTGCACTTTAAAAATTTATCCTTGTATTTATTTAATGGTGTTTGGAAATAAAATTTTCTATAATAACGATATATTTTCCCTTATTTCACCATGTATATGGATCAGGAGGTAATGTATTTATATGAGTTTATTGATTTATCCCTTTTGGTGTGTGTTAATCCCATTACCCCATTTACCTTTAGAATTTTTGTTTTGGTGTTTTAATCTTTTTTGATAATAAAAAAAATTATTTATTAATTTGGTTTCTCTGACTGTTGTTGTTAATATATTTGTTGGTTGGTCAGTAGTTTTGGACTTTTTTTTTTTTTCTTTTTTATTTCATTACTACAATAATGAAAAGCGTGCTACAGATTGTGTAATGCGCCTTTTTTTTTTAAAAAATGCCCGGCGATGCCAATTTTTTGGAAAGTCGCCCCTTTTTTTTATTCATTTTAGAAAAAAGGGCCAATTTCAAGTGTAAAAACTAAACAGATATACAAAGAAAACAGAGACCCGTTTAAAAAAAAAAGTTATTGATTTTTTTTAAAAGCCTTGAATTAGTGTTTTGTGGTGAAAAAAAAAAGAATACAAAAAAGGATTTTAAAGAGTTGTTCACATTTTTATATTACATTTTTTGTACAATTATTAGGGGAAATTGTATTTTTAGGATTAATTTTTTATAAAAAACTACAGTGCTGTCAGTCAATCCAAAATGTTAGTTTTTTGAAGGGCGAAAAATGTCCGAAAATTAAACATTTTTATTCCCTATTTGGGGCAAAAAGACCAAAAAAAACAATTTTAAGGTAGGATTTTTAAAGGCGATACCATGCGGAAAAAAATAATGCCCCATTAAAAACAGTAGATCAGGTTATTTTTTTAGAACTCAAAACTTTTTTACATATTTATACTTTAGTCGTCCCAGGGTACCTGAAGAAATCAAACAGGGGACAGAATCACAGTACTTATTTTCAGTGGAATTATTTAAGGGCCCGTCAAATTTGGGACTTGCTATCTTGTTATATGGCTGATTGTCAGTGGGTAAAGCATCACAGAGTTTTTTTAACTACTTAATGCTGAGGTGTGTTTCCCCCAGCACCTAATGGGTTTAAAAATGCCATAATTGGAGTTATCCTGGGCCCCTGCTCTAACAGCCTGCATCCCAAACCCCCATTAACAAATTTTGTCATATGACCCCTTATGCGTTGAAAGGAGTTTTAAAAAGATAGTTTTAGTAACTAAAAAAATAAGCTTTTTGTTTTGTTGTGCTTCAATTTAGGGTTTGGGTCTAAACAAGATTGGGGGGAAAAACTTTGAACAATTAGCACCCTGCCCGCAGAAAGAAAAAAGAACTCATCATTTAAAGAAGATACACGCCTTTTCCCACCCCAACTTGGGGATTTTGTGAATTTTTGCATGAATTTTTATAGCTCCTCAAAATTTGAGTTAGGCTGATTTCCCCCAGGGGTTTTGGAAACTTCGCTGTGCATTCCTACACTTGGGGGCCACATGTTGAAAACTGTCTAGGCTAAGATTTTTTTTTGTTGCCATGCAACCAATCAGAGCCCCCCTTTTCATTTTTAAAGGCACTATATGAAATAAAAGGAGCAGCTTGATTGGTTGCTATGGGCAACAAAGAAAGTCTTAGCCTGGCAGCTTTTAAAAACGGGCCCTTAACGTGTACCTTTGTAATGGGTTTAATATTAAAAAACAAGAGGGCCCTTAAGCCCCACCCCGCTCAGTCAGCACAAAAACATTTGTCCTTTTGGGGTTTCATTATTAAAAAACACCTTAACGGCTGGGAGGGGATCGTGGCCCCCGCAAGCAATGGTATTAAGCCCGCCAGGGAAGGAATCTAAGACCCCCCGGTTTTCACCAGAGCCCGCCGCAAAGCGGGATGGACTTGCTGCGGCTAGGGCTACCAGGTCGTCCCCCCTGACAGACTTGCCTGCGGTGGCACCGAGGTGCAGCGTGGTGCAGAGTCGAAGCCCGAGAATCGTAGTCGTAGGCGGGCAGGAGGTCCGGCGGGCGGCAAGGGGTTTGTGGTCGTGGAAACGGGCAGGAAGGTCAGGGGTGGCGGCAGAGGTTCGGAGTCGAGAAACGAAGAAGAGGTCGGGTACACGGTAAGGCGAGAAAATCTTAGGGAACGCTTTAGTAAGGCACGAGGCACTGATCCAGCACAGAGTGCAGTGAGTGTAACCTTAAATAAGGAGGCGTCTGGCAATTAGCCAATTAAGGGGGCGCGGGCCCCTTTTTAAATTTTCGAGAACGAGCGCACGCGCCCAGAAAACGGGCACGCGCGCCTGCCAAAGGGCGCGGCGGGACAAACGAGGTCATGAGTCCCTGGGGCCGGGGCCCCGCCGCTCGCCTGCGGACAGCGCGCCCCCCCGGGCCCTGGCACACACCCGGGAGGGCAGACAACGGGTGCGCCCGCGGCCCGCGGGCCGAGGACGGAGGCCCCGTGACAGTCCCCCCCCCCCCCCTTAGGTTCCCCCTCTTCTTGGGCCCGAAGAAATCTGCGGTAGGGTCTCGGTTCAGGATATTGGACCCCGGTTTTCCCAGGACCTTTTTCGGGGCCCCCTCCAATTATGGCTTCATTCTAAGATGTCCTTCACTTCAAAGACATCAGGGGATTCAAACACCGGAGACGGGGCGCGCTCCTCTGGGAGAACCCGGTTCAGGCCAAACGGCTTTAGGGGGGAGACATAAATGCTTAGAAACCCGGAGAGAAGGAGGCAGGCAGAGTTTAGGGGGACACCGGGTTCTTTTGTCGCAGTACTCTGAAAGGTCCCAGAAACCGGGGCGGACCCAGTTTTAAGCGGGGGTTTTTTAGTCGTTTTTTTCTAAAAGAGAGCCAACTTTATCCCCCGGGGGTCTTGGGAAGGCCCCTTTGCAGTTGCGTTTTCATGGGGGCCCGAAGCCGGAAAGGTAGGCTTGTGGGTCTCTCCCCAGATGACATGATATCTTAAACCCTGGTTGCCCAGGGCGGGGACCTCGGGGGCGAACCCAAAGGGAGGGGGAGGGCGCGGGTGACGCCCGTAGACCACAAAAATGGGGGAAGCGGCCAGTTGAGTCGGAGTCCCGGGATTATACAGAACTCGGCCCAAGAAAAAAATTTCGGACCAGTTGTCCTGACTCCAGACCGAAGTGTCTAGATACCCCCCCAAAGATCTGGTTTACCCCCCACCTCCCCTTTTTGTCGGGGGGTTTGATATGGGGAGGAAAAATCCAGCTTGTTTCCCCCCGGGAACACAGGGCACGCCAAAAATTGGGAGAAAAATTTGGGCGCCACGATCGGAGACGATGTGGGATGTAACCATGAGGCGAAAAATTTTCGGGAAAAAATACCCCGCCAAATTGGGGAGCTAAGGGAGACCAGCAGCGGCAAAAGTGGGCATTTTTGAAAATCGGTCAGTGACCACCAATACGGAGTTCCCCCAGGAAAGGGGGAACCCCCGTGATAAAGTCCGCCTAGGTTCCTGGACCCTCCGGAAAAGGCAGAGGGACAGGAGACCTGTGGGCCTATGGCGTGGAACCTTGTTTGGGCACAATGGTACGGGAAAAAAAAAAGCCCCTTGACACTTGGAGCGGTTGGCCACCAGTAGTGTGCGAGATGAGGGCATAGGTTTTTCTTCCCCGGGATGACCGGCCAGAAGAGGCTATGCCCCCAACGCAGAATTTTCCCTTCCTGAGTGCGGGGGCCACATAGGTCTGCCCGGAAGAACGCTACGGGATCCACAGGACCCAATGTGGCCCAGTCTTCGGAGAAATGATGTGCTGAGATACGGGTTCTCTCCGGAAAGTCAGAGGGCACGGGAGAGGCTCCCCCTTGACTTTTTTCTGGGCCCGGGACGGAAGTGTATCTTAAAATCAAAACGAAAAAAAAAAAAGGCCCCACGGGGCCCGGCGAGGATTTAGGCGCTGAGCTGTCTGCAGGTATTGCAGTTCTTTGGTCGAAAAGCGTCAAACGGATGTCGAGCTCCCTCCGGGAAATTTGCCACTCCTCTAGGGAGTTTTATGGCCAACAGTCCCATTCCTATGGAAAAATTTCGTTCTGCCCGAAGAGAAGGTCTTGAAAAAAAACCCAAAAGGGGGACGGCTTCCCTTTGGCCTTCTGGACAGGACCGCCCCTGCTCCCAAAAGGGAAGGGGATCTACCTAAGGCAAAGGGTCTCTCGGACCGGACGACCAAAATGGGTGGGAGGAGAACCAGACTTTTCGGGAGAACGCTTCCTCGACAGTGGGGGCCAACATTTAGGTTTAGGTTCCCCGGGGAGACCCACGATGGGAGCCCCCAAAACGTGGGGGAAAAAAATAAAAAATAAACTGCCGGGGTAGAGTTGGCGAATCCTAAAAAGTTGAATCGCCGGAGACCGACAGGGTCCGGCCATGCGGGGAGAGAGAGTTTCGCAGGGTCCATAAAAAGCCCTCGATCAGAGACTATTTTACCCCAGGAAAGGAAGGCTGGCCGGGTGGAAGCCACTTTTCCCAACTAGCATACGTCGGTTGTCCCGCAGGCGCCTAGGACCTGGCGTATTGTCTGTGGTGGGTTGTAGGTCAGGAGAAAAAATCAAAATATCGTCCAGGTTTACAATGACGCAGGTGTACAGCAAGTCCCCAAAAACTCATTGCAAAATCCTGGAAAACGGCCGGGGCGTTGCAAGCCCAAAAAAGGGACACGAGAATTCAAATGCCCGTCCCCTGTTTGAATGCCGTTTTTTCCCCCCCTCCCCCTCCGAATTTTGATGAGGTTTAGGCTCCCTTTTGATCTAATTTGGTGAAGACCCTGGTCCCCGGAGGGGGTCGAAGACTCAGATTCAGGGGGAGAGGGGGGAATTCTTACCGTGATCTTGTTAAGCCCTGTAATCAATGCACGGGCGAAGCGAAGTCTCTTTTTTTGGAAAAAGAAGAAGCCGGCTCGGCAGGGAGGAGGGTTTGCGTATGATCCCTTTTTACAAATTCTCTTGTAGTAGGCTGACATGGGCCCGGGTCTCGGGCACAGGAAAGGATAGACCCTACCCCAGGGGATGGCCCGGGAAGGAGGCTATGGGACGTATGGCCAGAGGAGGGAATTCTCGCCTGTTTCTCCCAGAACACTCTCCAAAATCCAGGTACTCCGCGCGAACCCTTAGAAAAACCCCGACGGCGACTGGGGGGGGAGCGATGGACACCGGGGGTGGGTGCCACCAAAAAAAAGTTCCTGGCACTCCGAACCCCAACGAAGGACTTCGCCTGTCTTCCAGGTTTAAGCGTAGGGGTGGCGTTTTCAAACCCGGGTTTTGCCCCAACAGGATCGCCGAAGAAGCGGAGGCGAACGTGGGGAAAGGGGATCTTCTCTGTGGCAGGACCCCCAAAACGGGGGTCATGGCCTGGTGATAAACCGAATGGAGTCGCTGAGGAGCCCCCCCGACGGAAGAAAAGCAAAAGGGTTTTTTCCGATGGGTCACCGGCAAGCGGTGCGTGACACCAGAGCGGTGAATAAAAATTCCGGCGGAACCGATCCCCGGAAGGCAGAGGGCGAGAGATGACCCCCCTTCCGTGGTTACCCCCACTGGCAACAACATGTGGGGGAGGGGGGTGGGGACCCAGGGACGCCTCTCACAGCCCCTAGGTGCAGCGTTTTCCGGCCGCTGAGGGCGCTGGGACAACTCCTCAAAAATGGCCGGCTGGCGCAGTAGAGGCAGAGTTCTCCAGCCTGCGACGGGAAGTTCGACCCGAAAATGAGCCCCCGGCCACCTGCATGGGTTTCTTCATGGACGACTGTAGAGGGGGGCAGCGAGATCTCGAAATACTGGAGCCCGACGGATAAAGGCGGGGTTTTGCCAAATCCGCCCTGACGGAGCTCCGCTGTCTCTCCCAAAGCACGCTATGGGGGGCTAGATGGATGGCTACTCAACGCGGTTTGGGGATTTTGGGTGCGAGAGCGTTCTTTTTCTCTGCTTTTACAGACCCTTCTTAAAAAGTGGCACAGGGCAGCGTCATTCCGGTCAGCTCGGAGGCTAGGGTGCGTGTGCCGCATAATCCCCTACAGAGGAGTCCCCTTTGGGGGGGATTTGTAGCGCCGCTCCGCGGAAGATGTCCGCGGCTCCTCGAAAACGTGCGGGAAAATTTTGTGAGGAAGGCCTTAGATCTGGGGACAGGGTTTGGGTTCGGTCCCAAAAAGGCGTCGCCCGGCTAGGGCCTTTCCGGAAAGCAGACCCCACGAACGACCTTTGACCTTTAGTGGGAAAATGGTCGGCCATCAATCCACGTGCTTGGGCCTGCGTGACGAAACCCCTACAGAGCTTCGATCCCCATCAAACTTGAAAAGGAGTGGAAAGGGGAAATTCGGACCCCGGTTTCCCGTGAGACGGCCGGGTAGAAGAAGACACCCGGGGCAGAGACAGGTTGCTGCGCTGGGTGCCAGGGGTTGAGCATCATGGCGGCAGTGTCCCCGTTGTGAGCTTGTTGCGATATCGACGCTGTTGGGCACAATGGGCTGATATCTGCGCGCTTGGCAGGGGCACCTTTGGGGGGATCCATGCTGGGTTTAAATGTACGGCTGGGTATTGGATCCCCTGGACCCCCCGCAAGCGATGGTAGTTTTAAACCACGCCAGGGAAAAGAAACTAAAATAGCCCCCGGTTTTCACCAGAGCCCCCCGCAAACGGGGTGGGCTTGCTGCGGAGAGGCTACCCGGTCTCCCCCCCGACGTGATTGCCTGCGGTGGCGCCGGGGGCGCTGGTACAGAGTCGTGTCAGAATCGTAGGGCGTAGGCGGGGAGGAGGGGCAGGGCGGCGGCAATGGTTCGTGGCGGGACGGCAGGGGAAAGGGCAGGGGTGGCGGCAGAGGTTCGGGTCGGAAACGTAGCAAGAGGTTGGTAACCCCTAAGGCGAGAATATACTTAGGGAACGCTTTAGCTAAGGCACGAGGCAAAAATAGATCCGCACGGTGACAGTGAGTGTAACCTTAAAAAAAGGGGGTCTGGCAATTAGCCAATTAAGGGACGCTTTGGCCCTTTAAACCCTTCGGAAAAGAGCGCGCGCCCCTTTGGAAAGGGGGAAAGCGCGCCTCGTCGGGAGAAGGGCCCGGGACGGGACAGGGAACGAGGTCGGTTTTAGTCCCTGTGCGTGCGGGACCGCCCCTCGTCCTGCGGGGGCAGCTTTTGCGCCCCCGGGGCCCCAAAACACCCGGGGGGGGAGCACGGGTGCGCCCGCGGCCCGCAGGGGGGGGCGGGGGGCCCCCCCTGACGCACCATAGCAGACTGTGGACACATGACGCAAAAAAAAAAAAAAAAAAGGGGGAAAAAGAAGGGACAAAAAATTTTGTGTAATACGATGGGCAAAAATAATAATTTTAAAAAAACAGGTACTATGGTTTCCCTCGTCTTTACCATGGAAGCATTATAAGTGCTAACTTTCTGGAAGCCCTGTATTTGCCCGGTTTGAAAATTTGCCCCGGACACCATAGACCATTGTTCCCCTTTAAAAATATTATGTAATTTTCTTAGTTTTACAGCTAAATTTTTTTTCTCTTTTACATGGGGATGCCTTAAAGGGTTGTCTCATACACCAAATTCAATACTTCAGTCCGTTTTTAAATTTTGAATTTATGTTTACTGGTTTCTACTGGCCCCCGCATTGAGAGCTGTGAGGGGACATTTGTCGTAAGCAAAAGCACCAGACCCCGGCGCCTAAGGAGAGATCAAAAAGGTCTGTGGCTTTTTAGCAAACCTGAGGAGTTATACAGCCCATAAAGAGGGGGTTTTAGGAATAGGTGGACAGTGTAAATAAACATATTCAAAGTACTTGTTTTGCAAGATCTTTAACATAAAAGCAATCCTTGTAGTGAGACAAGCCCTTTAATTATTAAGGCCCCAATGTTTGTTAACCATAGAAAATAATCTGTAATCAATTAGATATTGTGTGAGCAAATGTCATAAACTTATACTTGTATCTGTGATGCGTAGCTTTAAAAAAACTTTCTGTCCTTGCATCCTTCTTTTTTACGCTTCAAAAGGAATTTCAGTATAAGAAAAAAGAAAAGAAAATATATTGGCTTATACATGAAAAATTAACGACAAATGTCAACACATGCCATGTAATGCATAGTTTGGTAAACACGTTTTAAAAAGAGTGGAAGGTCAATTAATGTCATTCTAACATACCATGTCAATAGCTACTAGGTTGCTGACATGAAAAAATTTAAACTAGTAAAAAATTTATACTCAGTGAGTTTTCAGTGGGCATCGCTGGCACGCAATGCTTGAATCTTGTAAATGGTGGGACGTGACAGTCAATGCTTTAAAAGTCCAGTAATATGAATTGTATAGCAAGCAAACTACTGCTATAGTAAAATAGCTTTTTTGATATTCAGAAAGCTGTATTTTATTTTCAGCATAATTTTATAGGTTGTAATAATTCTAGTGCATTTTTAAAGCAGTTATTACACAGATCAGTTGAACTAATTTTATTAACTAATCAAGGCAAGATATACATAGTAGTTTCTGCCAGCCTCTCCCCCGACCATTTACCAGTAACTCTTAGTAATAGTCATGCAGTAACTAGATAATGGAGCAAATATCTCACCATACATATCACCATCATAAGGCTACTGAACAAATTCCACTATAGCAAGACCAACATTACCAATAATGCTACTACATAAGGACTCGATTATACCGCCGGAACACAACTACAAATTACCACCACACAGTGACTGAATAATACCCCTGTACTATTACTGAGTAAAGATCAGTATGCAAAGTCCAATATTACTGCCATATAGTGGTAGATAGCAGGGTACACAGGTGCCCTACAGATTGTATATTACTCCCATACAGTGATCATATAGTGGCAGATAGCAGTGTACACAAACTCTGCAGTCTTTAGCTTTGTGTTCTTTTTTGTTTCTATGGTAATGAATGTTACATAACATGAAAGCCTTATGTATCTAACATATGTTTTCAAAATTTTGTGTTTGTAGCTTATGGCAACAGTGATCTAGGCACGCGGGAAAACAAAATGGTGGAGTCTAAGGCAATATTCACAGCAAATGAGAGCAGTGGAGTGATAAAATTCTTGTTTCTGAAAGGAAAGTCTGCGAAAGATATTCATGGTGATATGTCGCAGATATTGGGGGATGCCCCCTTCATATTCTACAATTAAGAAGAGGGTTGCCAAGTTTAAAACGGGCCACTTCAGCAATGATGAGGAATATCCTGGATGACCAAGAGTGGCTATTTTCCCAGAGATCGTCAATGCTATGCACAACCTCATACTGGAGAATCGGCGAATTTCAGCTAAAGGAATAGCTGAACGTGTTTGTGTCATTATCCATGAACATTTGAACATGAAGAAGCTATCTGCAAAGTGGGTCCCCAAATGTTTGACAACAGATCAGAAAAGCATGCTAGTGAAAACTTCCCGGTCCATTTGTCAGCGTTTCCGGACTTATAAGAACTTCCTGGATCGACTGTTCACTATGGATGAGACCTGGATTTATTTGTATAACCCTGAAACCAACGAGCAGTCAAAAGAGTGAAGGCACAGTGGTTCTCCTCGTCCAAAGTAGTTCAGGGTGCAAAAATCAGGCACTAAGGTGATGGTATCTGGGTTTTGGGTTAAGGAGGGCATGCTGCTCTTTATAGGGGCGATTACTCCACTGACGGATAGTGCACAGTATGGTGTATCATCTAGGTCTGCAGTGGTAATATATAGGGGTTGAGATATTATGATTTTAGATAGTGGAGTAAAAGTTATGTTTTAACAGGGATTATTTGCAGTGATATATTGGTTTAAATCCTCTGTTTCATATAGAATTTGTAGTATTTCTTATATTATGGCCAGCTTTTTAAGTGGCCCTGTGGATAAAGAGAAATGGCGAACTGAGGCAAGAGCGGTGTTTTCAGACGCTGAGGTAGAGTCAGACCAAAGTGATTCTTCAGACTTAAGAGTGGTATTTAAAAAACTATATACGGCTTACCGATCCAATATCAAGTCTTGGTGGGAGGCACAAACATTAGAGCATTATATTGAATCACGTATTATACCTAGTGGACTTAGAATCTATATAACACCTGCCATTAGATCACAGTCTGAATCTTTGTTGGCAGAGTGGGAAACAGAACTCATAGATAGTTCAGTACGACTTATGAAAATCCTATTAAAAGAGGAAAATAAAACATTAGAAAGTACTTCTACAACGCTAAATAACTTGATAGAACAGGCATCAAAGCTTAGAGGGGATCCTGATTTCACTAGGAGAGAACAAAGCCTACAAAATTCTATAGAAAAATATCAGACAGGATTGAAGGCACGGAAACGTAAACAATATTTAAGGGACCTCCAAGAATTTAAAGAAGGGAGAGCCTTTAATTTTTTAAAATCGAAGCCCACTACTACTAGAGAATTATTGTCATCTGACGCAGAATCTTCGGAAACTAACTAACAAACTACTAGAAGATCTAGGGGAGGAACAAGAGGGATTTAGACCTGGGAAAATGGGGTCCACGCCAGAACTCAGGAGGAAGGGGAGTACATATGGACTATTATGCCTCCTCATCCTCTGGCAATTCCAATACACCCCCCCCCCCGTTTTTTGCGGGCTGGAGAGGCCCCCGCATCTGGCCGGGAGACATGTCAGAAATAATAACATTAGACCAGCATCAGATAATCAATCTTACAGATAGACAATTAAGTAGTAGAGAATTACAGATTCTACAGAGGGGCCTGACCTTTGTACCCACCACCAAGTATAGTGATTTTTCATGGATCAAAGATGTACATCTATTTGTGCGTAAGCTCAAGTGGCATAAATTTTTTAAAATTAAAGATAAGATCGAATGCCAGCAGTTGGGCGTCACGACACAGGATCTGGAAGGCATACGCACTTTAGTGTCCCTTATGGAGGAGGAAGAAATTAGAGAGGGACAAACTAAATTGAAGCTTAAAAGTAGGAGAATGCCCCCGAGTCAGCTGGATACACGTGAAATTGATTTATTTTTGCAAATAGTCTCAAAAGAACTTCGTGATCTTGGCGAACAGAGACTACCATTTCACAATAATCTCAGTAGAGAGGAATTAGAAGCGTTGTCAGCACTGGAACGAGACAAGTCTATAATTATTAAACCCTCCGATAAGGGGGGAAATATAGTCATATTAAATCATGACATGTACAAACAGATGTGTAACGATCTTCTCAAGGACAAAAGGTATTATGATATTCTATCTATGGATCCAACAACAACTTTTATATGGAATTTAGAGAGGTTACTCGTGGAAGGTTTAGAGATGGGCCTTATATCACATACAGAATTCAAATTTATGATGCCTTCTAATCCCCAAATACCGACTTTTTATTCGATCCCTAAGATCCATAAGGGCTGTACTCCACTTAAAGGCAGACCCATAGTCTCAGGTGTGGGATCAATTACGCAAAATGTAGGGATCTACATAGATAATATCTTACAGGATTTCGTAATTACATTGCCATCTTACATAAGAGATACTTCTGATCTTTTGCGTAGACTAGATGGGATTACTGTTAATAAAGAAGTACTATTGGGTTCTATAGACGTTGAAAGCCTATATAGTAATATCCCACACGAAAGAGGTATCCAGGCAGTCGAATATTTTTTGTCCACAAGAAGTATAGAATTTC
This sequence comes from Phyllomedusa bahiana, assembly GCA_025379985.1. Classification (NCBI taxonomy): domain Eukaryota; kingdom Metazoa; phylum Chordata; class Amphibia; order Anura; family Hylidae; genus Phyllomedusa; species Phyllomedusa bahiana. The sequence goes on along the minus strand of JAODAL010065336.1, from coordinate 5,883 downwards.
AGGCTCATAATGCTTTTGTCATTAGACTACTTGATTTTGTACTACGGCATAATTATTTTGTCTTTTGCAACAAGACCTTCCACCAGCTCAGGGGCACTGCAATGGGGAGCTCTTGCGCTCCCGCGTATGCAAATCTGTTCCTGGGCTGGTGGGAGGCTACCTTGGTATCCCAACCGGGAGATGATCAATGGCCCCCCCCCAGATATTATTTTGGGGGAGGTACATTGATGACATCATCATTCTCTGGGAGGGTACAAGATGTCATTTTGAGGAGTTTGTTGCACAACTTAACAAAAACAATATCGGTATGCATTTCACATTTGAAATGCAGGAGAGATGTTTACCCTTCCTGGATGTTCTTATTATTAAAGAGCTGAACGGTAATATTCATACAGATATGTATAGGAAACCTACAGCAACTAATAGTTTGTTACATTGGAAAAGTTACCATCCATTACCCTGTAAGAGAGGAATACCGAAAGGTCAATTTCTGGAGTTAAGGAAACGCTCCAGAGATGAGGATTTTTTGGGGACAGTCAGGTATGTTTTAGAGAGAGATTTTTAATCGAGGATAAACCCACAAAAGTCCTGGAATCAGCCTTTAGGCATGCGCAAAAAAAAAATGGACAACTCTATTACAGGGCAAGTCCCAGGCAGATAAAGGACCAATTGAGCACGTATAGTTGCAACCTTTTATGACAGAATCTAGAAGTCATCAATATCCTCAAAAAATATTGGGGCATTTTGATGTTGGACCGGATCTAGAAGGATATCTTCCTCCAAACCCCCTGATAAAATTATCGGAGGGGCAGATCTATTAAAGATAGACTGATCCATAGTCACTATACCCAAATACCCCTCTCAAGGCACTTGGTTAGAAAGGAGACCGATGGGTATGTTCAATGTGGGCAGAGATGTGTAGCCTGTCCATAAGGAAAACAAACTAAATCCTTCACAAGTGCCTCAAATGGAAAACAATTTTTTATCCGTGATTTTGCCAATTGTAGGACAGAAGGAGTAGTTTATATGTGTACATGCCACTGCCCACTCAATTACATTGGAAAAACAAGGAGAATATTTAAAAGAAGGGTGGGTGAACATCTGGGGGATATACGAAATAGAAAGAGACACGCCAGTAGCTCAACATGTGTGGGAACATCAAAAGGTGAATGGGAAATCTCTGCGCTTTTTGATTTTAGAAGTTGTGAGACCTTCCTCCAGAGGAGGGGAATGGGATAGACGAATTCTGTGTAAGGAGGCCCAATGGATTTATCGTATGGATTCTGTTCAACCAAAGGGCCTAAATGAGACTTTGCAATTTGGTTGCTTTATTGAATATACTCTATCTTTGGGCCTGTCCACATTGCCTTGCTCTGTTCGCACACTCCATAGAGGACCACTATTGACTCTTTTCAAGTCTGACCAATGAACATGTATCAGTGTTATATTTTTAATTTTTCATTATATTCATTGATTTTCTTACAGCTTGATAATCTATTGTCAGCTGAGGACAATGAATTTTTGTACCCGAATGTCTTCTTTTGGCCCTGTTTTAAGCCCGTGTCAACCTATATGTGTTTGCTATTTTAAAAATTTGCTCCGGGAAAATCAATTATAGATGTCCCGCCACATTAGTCTTTTATTACCATATATCATGGCAGATGTGGTGGTGTCAGGAACAAGTACATTTGCCAAGGGTTGACTTTGTGGCAGTTAGTCAGTATATGTGGTTAGGAGTACATTTGAACTCTAACGCAACCTTATTCATAGGTATTTGCGTTGATCCCCGGAGCTTGGTTTTTAGATATGGCATTATGTTTCCTCCTGATTGCGCAGTGCATTGTTTTGAACGCCGGGGCGCCGCGGGTTTGGCCGGCTTTTAGCAAAATGCGCGGTGTTTCGCTTCGGCGTATGCTAACCGGGGCGACAGGTATTTTACTTTCCGGACATGAGCAGGTTGAACATCTGGACGCCGGAAAAACCAAGAGCAGTGAAATTTGCACACATGCTCATTGGAACCTGGAGGGAAAAAGGGTAAATCATTATCACTTGTTTGTAAGCATGGGGACTTGTAAATTATATATTTGCGGGGCCATTTAAGACAATATAAGGGAGGGCAGAGACAATGTTGCTCTGTATCCCTCTTATCTTGGGTGCCAGCGTACTAGAGGAGCTGCGGGAATTATCGTCTTTATACCTGGCAGCACTTAAGCTAAGTATCAGTCCACTTATCAAAACCTGAAATGGAAGTACATGTGTTGTAGTATATGTGTTGTATATAGCGTATTCTTTTTCCACAGTGAGAGAAATTTGAATCCCCTGATGAACCCTAATATTGTATGGGGAAAACGCGTCGGGAAAAGCTGGGATTTAAAGGTTTTCTATACACGCATGTAGTGATATTGTCTGTCATTAAAGCGGGAGCCGCTCTTTATCGGGGCGATTACTCCACTGACGGATAGTGCACAGTATGCTGTATCATCTAGGTATGCAGTGGTAATATAGAGGGGTTTAGATATTAATATTTTAGATAGTCTAGTAAAAGTTATGTTTTAACAGGGATTATTATTTGCAGTGATATACTGCTAGTGGACTACCTTCAAAATGGTTCCACCATCAAAGCATGGTATTACCTTGAACTTTTGGACCAATTGAAGGCAGCTCTGAAGGCCAAAAGGCACGGCAAGCTGTCCAAACGAATCTTGCTCCTGCAAGACAACGCCTCTGCTCACACTGAATAATGACCATGGCAAAACTGGTGGAGCTAGGCTTCACCCACCTTATTCACCAGATCTAGATCCCTCAGACTATGATCTGTTTCCAAACCTGAAGAAACAACTCAAGGGTACCAGATTTCACACCATTTCTGATGCCATGGCTGCTACGCATGAATGGTTTGAGGCACAACCGAAATCCTTCATTTTGCAGGGCTTACAGAACTTGGAATACCGAAGTAAGAAGTGTGCTGACGTCAGTGGAGAGTATGTGAAATAAATGTAAAGTTTCATCTTCCTATCTCATTTCTTTCTGGGTAAAGCCAAAGACTTGTCAGCAGCCCCTCATATTACCTTCATAGAGTGACCGGATAGTAGTAGATACATATGTACACATGCTCTGCAGATTGTATATTGTCTCCATACAGTGACCATACAGTGGCAATTACCAGTGTACACAGGGTCTGCAGACTGTATATTACCACCATACAGTGACCATACAGAGTTAGATACCAGTGTACACAAGTTCTGCAGACTGCATATTACCGCCATATAGTGACCATATAGTGTTAGGTATCAGTGTGCACAGACTCTGCAGATGTATAAGTAATTATAGTATAGTTACAGTACAGAACAAATACAGTTACATCCAGCGACTCATCAGAGACATCTTTCATGACTGGAATGTTTCTCTCTCCCTTTTCTTCTGTATCCTGTCCAGACCGCCATGATAACTCCTCCCTGCCACAATTTGTCCCTGCAAAATTTACCACACAAACATCTTAGAATTCTAATTTTCAAGCCCTTCCCCACCTGTGCTCGCCAGTCTGTAGAAACTCCATATGGGGTGATAGGTGAAGGTAGGGAGGATATGGGGTGATAACTGGAGGTGGTGGGAGCTGATAGGTGGAGGTGATGTGGTAATAGGGTAATAGGTGGAGGTTATGGGGAGATTATAAGGTGATTGATAGAGGTGAGGGGTTTATGGTGTGGTAATTTGGGGTTTTATTTGTATTGGCACTAAAATGCATAACACAATGGTGAGGGAGAGGCAGGAGATAGGCGTACAGAGCACAGATGACAATCTCCTTGGGGAGGGGGGGGGGGCAGAGGAACAGCCCCCTGGAGATTGTGCAGTGGCTGTGGTCGGTACCGCCTGGAATCATATTGTGCAGGTTGAACTCTTTACCATGCACCCCCAGAATATCAGCTGTAGGCATGATCTTGAGGAAGTGAAGGGGATGGGGTTTAGTACTGTCACGCTTTGTGTAATGTTTTTTTTTAATTTTATATAGATTTCCCCTTTGGACAATATCAGATCAGTGTTGGATTGATTTCTTTAATAAAATGATGAAAGAGGGCTTTTAGTGGGGAGTGTTTATTTAACCTCTTACTGACATAGGACGTTTTCATACGTCCTGATGCCGATAAGTGGCTTTGAAGCGAGATCGCACTGTTTAACCCTTTAGACGCCGCAGGCAAAGATGGACAACGCATCTAAATAAATGAGGAACAGTGGCGCACACCGTTCCTCACTGCGATCGGGACATAAGCGGTAAAATTGCTGAGTCCCGATCACCTAACATCCCAGCTGAAAGCCTTGCGAAGGCTTCCATCGCCGCCATATTTTGAATTTCCCCACTTCTGGCCCCAGGCAGGAAGTGGGGAGACCGCCTTCTTTGTACATCATAATGCATCATATATGCAATGCATTAGGCTGCATAAATGATCGTGCCCCCTAGTGGTGAAGTGCCCTAGGGGGACTCAAAGTTAAAGAAAAAAAAAAGTTTTAAAGTAAAAAAAAATATACTAAAAGTTCAAATCACCCCCCCTTTTGCCATTTTATAAATAAAAAAAATAAAATAAAAAAATTACACATATTTGGTATCGCCACATCCATAAAAAGTCCGATCTATTAACATATAACATAATTTATCCTATACGCTGAACACTGTAGACGAAAAAAAATTCCAAGCACCGAAATTGTGTTTTTTTGGTCATTTCACGTGCTATAAAAATTGGAATAAAAGTGATAAAAAAAAGTCGCATGCATTACAAACTGGCAGCAATAAAAAGTACACTTTAGCCTGCAAAAAATGCCCCCTCAATCACGTCCGTAGGTGTTAGAACAAAAAAGTTATTAGTCGCAGAAAATGGTGCCGCAGCACAAATTTCAAAAATGGAAAAAGGTTTGGAATTTTTTTTACAGTACCAAAACATGACAGAAGCTGTACATGCTTGATATTGCCGGATGCATATCAAGCTGAAGGATACAGATAACACATCCAACACAGAAAAATCTCCCGCAAACATGGCGCAAGTACATTTTTTTTCACATTTTGCCCCACTTAGAATTTTTTTGCTGTTCCCCAGTATATTTTATGGTATTATGAATAACGGCATTAGAAAGTACATCTTGTCCCACAAAATAAAAGTCCTCATATATCTATATAGGTCAGGAAGGGGTTAAATAAAAGTTTTTTGTGAGTTTTGTGTCAGTTTTTTTCCCCCCATTTAATTCCAGTGTTAGTAACGAAGGCGTCTGAGAGACACCTCTCCATTATTAACACTGGGGCTTGGTGTCAGCTAGCGGTAGTTTTGTCACCCCAAGGCTAACACTTACTTCCTGTCACTATTACCCCAGTAACCAATGCACCAAGTGTGCTGGGAAAAGCTGGGTAACTGTCAGAAGTGGACCATCTAATGTGAGGGTCCGTCTCTGGGGTGGCTACGGGCTGTTACTTTTAGAATGGGAAGTGACCAGTATCGATGGACCTTCCCATTCTGATATTATCAGGCTGCAGCTGTCTGTTTACCTTGGCTGTATATGGAAAAGGGGGGGGATCACACTTTGTTTATTTAAAAAAAAAAATCAAAAATGGGCAACTCCGGTAATCATTACAGTGGATGCCCATGTTTAGATTCTCATAGCCTATCCAGCATCTAGGAAATCTGGGTGATTTCCCACTCCCCACATGTGACAGTGTTTCTATCTTAGAAAAGCTGTGTGTCACCTGTTGTGTCTAGAAAAGCTGGGTGACACCCCACCCCACAAGTGGTACACAGCATTTCTAAAACAAGAAAACTGTATGTTCACTCCCCCACCTCTGACTTCCCACCCCCTCACTAAACCCCTCTCTGTTTCCCCTCTAAACCCTCTTACCCCTCT
>JAODAL010065335.1:0-18281 GCA_025379985.1 Phyllomedusa bahiana | reverse complement strand
TAATTTTTGTTGAGCTTATATTATCATCACAGAACATAATTTCTTACAACATACACTATAGAAGGGCTGGCTGGCCTGCTAAATAGTAAGCATACACGCTAGTTAAAGGGTGCTGCAGCACTTCCTAACGAAAATCACATTTTACTTCGTATAATGTGACATTTCGTTCAGGAAGGGCTGCGGCCGGCTACAGTATTGAAGTGCAGTTCTGCAGCCTGAATAGTGCGCATGTCCAGTATAATCATCCATTGGGCATGCATGCTAGTAATGACACTTCTCTAGTGTAGACGGCCCCAGCCCTTCCGAACAAAGTGTCACATTATACAGAGCTGCTGGCGGCTCTACTAAAGCAGCTACAGCGTTCTAACTAGCATGCATACATGCTATTTAGCATGCCAGCCAGCTGTGCTATAGTGTATGCAGTAACGGAACTTTTAAAAAAGGAAAAATCACTTACTTCATACACATTTGTAAAATAAAAATAAAAGTATAAAACACAAAACAACAGCAACAAGTTTAATTATGCTATTACCCCCATAGTAAGCTAATTAAAAAAAAAAGGAAGGCCCCAATTTTTTTAAAAAAAAGTTTAAGGTTTTGGAAATTTTTGGGGTGTTGTTGTTTTAAAAAAAAAAAAAGTTTATTTCCTAAAAAAGGGCCCTTCAAAAACCCAAACTGATTTTTTATTTGCCCCCCCTGATACAAAAATAAGGGCATTGAAGGAATTCACTTTTCAATTGTCATCAAAAAAGCCCTTGAATTTTTTGTTCCGTCCATAAAAAATTTTTTATATCTCCGTTTGCCCCCTTCTTTTCCCAAAAATTATTTTTTACAGGTTATTTTCACAGTCTTCATGCCATAAGCCCATTCATTTACAAGTTCCAATTTTTTTCAGATTTTAAGACTGACGCAGCCACACATCTAGTGAATGCTGGGGCACCGCCCCCCCACCGATCACCCTCCCCCCACAATGTAACTGCAGAGGGGCATTAGTTGTCATGGCAGCAGGGGGCCTCAGGCTGTAATAGGTAATGAATGAATGAAAATCCTATGTACAGCAATATAATAGCATGCGTATTTAAAAAAGGCATTTTTTGCCCCTAGTGGTCAAGTGCCCTAGGGGGAAAAGTATTAAAAAAATTGTCTCACTTAAGAATAGTTTTTTATTTTAAAAAGATCTTGAAAAAAAAGTCATTTTGCAATATATGTCCATTAACAGTGCCTACCTTTTCCCCTAAATTTCCCCTTTTTTGGGGCCCCTGCATCACTCCTAAGCACATACTACAGCCCCTGTTTGATCTATCCTGATAGGATGCCAGCACTGGTTGCTATAGCTACAGTAAACACGCCCCTGAATTCAAAGTGAAACCAAGAAAACAGGACTGAGGTGAGATGAATCAATGTAGTGAGACAACCCCTTTAAAGTAAAAAAAAAAAGTAAAAAAAAGTATTAAAGTTTAAATCCCTCCACTTTTGCCATTTTATAAATAAAAAAATAAAAAGTTACACATAATTAGTAGCCACATCCGTAAAAATCCGATCTATTAAACTATAACATCATATATCCCGTATGCTGTACAGCATAGAAGAAAAAAAATCCAAACGCCAAAATTGTGGGTTTTTTTGGCATTCATTTACCTAAAAAATTGGAATAAGAAGTGATCATAAAGTTGCATCTATCTCAAAATGGTACCAATTAAAACTACACTTCAGCCTGCACTTTTTGCTTCAATTTTATTTTCCTCCTCTAAAACCTTGGTGCGTCTTATAGTCTGGTATCTCTCATGGCACAGTGAGTAGAACATCTAACACAGTGCTCATATTGACTGCTGTGTCCTTCAATGCAAAAGCGGTAAGTTTTCTATTAAGCAGGTGCTAGAGAATCCTATGACCTTAAAACTGAGAACTGTTTAGTAAATAAAATAAGAAAAAAACCCCAAAATGTACTATAATTACCCCCAGTCATTCATTTTTGTCTAGTCTTGTGTCTTCTTTACTTATGTTCTGTATCTGGATGATTATCACCCTTAGGCCATGTTCATACGGCTTAAAATGGGCCGTATTTCAGTCCGTAATTACGCGCCAGAAATGGCCTTTACGGCCGAAAAGGACCCATTCATTACGGTAATCACAGTTCTCATAGAGAACTATGGATTACGTCTCCTCTCCCCCCCCGGCGAAGCCGCCGGGCGGGGAGATAATTGACATGTGGAAAAATTACTAGCCGCAAATACGCGCCGCTAGCAATTCAAGTCTATGGGCCGGCGAAGTGCCGGCCCCCCTGGCTCAGTCCCCCCGCTCCCCCCCCCCGTCCCCGGTCACACGGCGTAATTGCGGGGCGTAATTACGCCCTGCAAATACACCGTGTGAACCTAGCCTTAAGCTGATGCACCTGCTAAAGCTAAGTTAGAGGGATGCATGTAAAACTAAAATAGGATCTTTGCTCTTTGGGTTTTAAATTTTATCCTGGACGTGAAGGACTTAAACACTATTGGTCATGAAAGGGTTAATGATAAATTTGGAAATGTGTAACCTAAATAGCTATTTTACCAAGAACTACTTCTCAGTGTTGCTCAGTTTGTACAATGGCAATGAGTATGATGAACCCTAATTTTCCTTGAGGGGTTGTTTTAGTAAAATAATCCTCTTTCCCGTAAGGGTATGTTCACGCGCCGTGTTTTACTCTGTGTTTATATACGCTTTTAGATACGTGTTTGGATCCATCTTTCGGACCCAATAATGCATCTAATAAATAGCAATGTGATTTTACATTGTTTTAACTAGAAACACGCATCGGCTTTCACATGAGTGATCACCAATGTGTGTCTCATTGCGTCTTTCGGATCCGTCCCAAGAATTGACATGTCAATTCTTGGTCCGAAAAACGCAGCAGGAGCCTATTTGTAAACTATAGGGTAGGATCCGCTGCATCCAACACGCATCCCAAACACGCAGCTGCAGTTGGATACGTTTAGGATCTGTTTTCAGGACCGATTGCTGCAGCGTTTTTGGATCCGATTCTCGGATCCAACAAGGAACCAAAATCAGATCCAAACACGCCGTGTGAACATAACCTAATACAGCTCATTTCTGGGTGTCAAGCTGTTAGAACCGGTGGGGAATAGCCCTATCCGTGTAGACACATCCAACAGGGATTCAAAAGCAGATCCAAACATGCCATGTGAACATACCTTTAGGGCATGACCCCACTGCACGGGTTTTCGGCCGTTTATCAGCCGGTTTTGTGCGGTTTTTCGGGGGGGAGGGGGGCGAGGGGGGCGGGGGGGGGGGGGGGGGGGGGGGGGGCGGACACCTGAAAAACCGCCTGAAATTGAGCACAGTTGTGGCTCTATGGAAAACCTCCTTGCAGAGTTCCCCACTGCACGGTTAAAAACCCACGGAACGGGAATTGGTGTTAATTATAGCATCTTGATTGGTTTTAGTAAACATTATGTCAGTAGGTTTCGTAAAAACACTCACATACTATAAGATAAACTATCTAAAACATAATACATTTATTTAAAAACTTCTATAATTTAATAAACAAACCCTTCTATACTAAAAAACGCTTTATATTACAAGTAATAATTGCACATACAGGGGTTTTTTTTTGCCACAAAAGGATTTCATGATGTCCTCCGTCTTCAGCTCTGAGTGCTCAAAGTGGAGCGTGTGTGATTTGTTTGAACTTGCTACATTTGAACCCGAGCAGGGCCAGTGGGCCACTTTCCCATGCCTCTCCTTCTTTATTATGCTAATCAAAAAAGGATGTTTATGTAAAGAAGCTGTAAGTAGCTACTACAAATTTTCTCATAGTTAAAAAAATTTTTTTTGCCTATACTAGCTACAAGGATGTTTCTAGTTCTACAAGGCTTCAAATTCCTTACAGGTACCACAAACTGTGATTTTTTTTTTCTCTTTATCAGTGCACACAACCCTTTATTGAGGTTTCATGAGATAGTGTTTAACATTTCAATTTACATTACACTGGTTTGACTAAAGAGGCAATGCACACGCACCTGGGGGAGGGGGGTTCTGTAACATTCGCTCAGGCAGCGAGCCCGGTTGTGAATTACTCCTTAGGCATAGGGAATAAAAGGCTTGACAAGCAGCTGTCTGAGAGGAGAGGTGATATCTAGAGGCATTAGGAGTTGTGTCCAGGCACTGAGGAGCTCCCACTCCTCAAGCCCTGGTCGTCACAGGGCTCGTGGAGGTTGGCGCAAAGTCTTCTCGAGATAAGCAGCGAAGCCGATAGCCCCGACTCATTTTCACGACTCTCCCCCACCCCCACCATCTACAAGATAACACACCCTCAACCAACCTCCGCGCTGCTAGGCATCATAGCTGGGGGGGGGGGGGGGGGGAGGGGGGCGGGGAAGGGGGAATCTGCCCACATTCGACCAAGCACTACCCCCCTCTCAAATCCACCCCCAGCGCACAAATCGCCCAACTGACCACCCTCATCAGAGAAGGGTTGATCTATATCTCACTTGGTAGGACAGGTGGGGTCTCTCTACATATATCTCACAAACTCACAAATACAGCTCTCGATCTACCGTAACTATGTCACGTCCACCCCAGACTCCTCTCATAAGCCCCCAAATAACCAACTGCCCGCTTCACATCGATAGAAGCGACATAAGAGACACAATATATCATAGAGTATAGGGGGGGGGGGGTGGGGGGGGGGGGGGGGGTACATATAAATCAATAGCATGTGGTCTATTCATATATCCACCCAAAGCCGATACAAACTGTATATAACACATGTAAGGATTAGATAATGTAACTAAAGAAAATAAAGTTTAGAATTTCACTTCTAGAAAAAAAGGGGTCTGTTGTTGATTATCTGTATACTATTTTATCTAACAGTATCCAAGTCTTGCAAACTCTCCCACAGTAGAGGAGAATCTGTATATGTAAAAAGACCCATCGGAGGATATTCACAAAAATCGCGCGCAAAGATTTTGGGTCCAAAGTGATAATTGTCTTGAAAACTCTGATGCAGGAGCAAAGCACTAGCCGTCCCGCGCCAAGTGGGGGTGGAGGTACGGAGCTACTTCATCTTCCGCGCATTCACCATGGGGTACAAACAACCGTGTTAGCAAAAAGTATTACTTCCGAATAAACCAAACTCCCCGTCCGGTATATAGTCCAAATCCATGGGATGCTCCTAATACACTCATTATCAGGGTGTCAAGCTGTTAGAACTGGCAGGTACTAGTCCTATCAGTGGGGACACATTTGTCTTGGAGCAACGCTGCAGAAGTTTTTAGTATTACAGAATGGCCTTTATAGCCAAGTGCTGAATTCTCTGTTAAAGCTTTCTACTATGACTAATCGAGAGAAGTCTCAGCCTTTCTATAGAGCATAGAGATGGAGGTTGTCCTGATGGGAGTACTCATTACTCAGTGTGGCTGGATTTTACAGACTTGGGAACATAATGAATTCAGAAAATGGTTATAAGTTAGTTCTATGTATATTGCTGACTAAATAAAGCTGAGTTCTTCGTCAGACTAGGCCTCCCCCAAGACCGATGCTATTTGAAGTCTGCCCATGAATTTCAGTGCTGGACTGGTGTACCTGGGGTCCACCAGTGGAGTTGATTTTTGGGACCCACCCTACAGCTTCTGAACATGTCAATCTTGCTTTCTGCCTCTTTATCTGCCTTTCTCCCTGAAAAGCAGCCCCAGGCTTGCTATTATTGGTGGCTAATCTTGCCCAAGACCCCAGCATGCCTAGGGGCCCACAGGTGGTTTCACCTGCCCCCATGTGGGCCAGTCCAAGCCCGATAGCTTTATTAAGGACAATTCAGATTACATCTAATTAAATGATGTTTTTTAGTAGTAGCTGTAACCCTTTGACTCCCACAATCTTCTTCCAACAGTTTATGACATGAGAGAGGCTATAACTTATTTCGCATGCATTACTGAAATTTGCTGTCATCTACAAATCAAGCTTCCCCACTGACACTGTGTTGGCTTTGGTGCTGAAATCTATGTTCATTGACAGCAACAATTAAACTGATCATCTCTATGGAAACATAGCAGCAATTGTTTATAGCTTCTACAAGGATACAATATTATCTAAGTAAAAATAAAAATCTAGGCATAGACTGTAAAATATGTAGGGTGGATGGTATAGGTCTAATAAAACAGTGCACCCCCACAGAGCCATGGTGGCATCTGTTCTTTCTGCTCTGATCCTCAGACGCCTTTGTCTTTCATTAAGCCAAGTATTAGGCTTCTCTGCAGAAGTGAAGAATCCAGGGGGAGCTGTGTACAAGCAAATGAGTATGTTTCCAATAATGCACTGTGTATTGCATAGTCTGAAGACTGGAGTAACCCTTCCATCACCAGGAACAATACAGAAAGAAAGATACATTGTGTGAGGTATAGGGACATTGATCAGCTTTCCAGTAAAGAGCAAATAATTATTTTGTACTTAACCCATGGACTACCATTGGGCATGTTTGCAGCCAAGCACAGTTTTGCTGCATTTTGGTCTCAGTTTTGGTGCAGTTCTTCCTGACATTTTCCAGTTTTCACAGCAGGAATTAGATTAAAAAAACTAGAGCTTCTTTGTAATCTTCCATTTAATCTAGTTAGATTCCAATCCGGTTTTGGGAAGGACGGCACTTTAACATGGTTTTGAAAAAAAATTTTATTTTTTTTTAAATGTATAGTGGAAACTAGGGAAAAACACAACTGCAAGCCTGCAGAGGTTGTAAACCTAAAAAAAATGCACAATAAAAACAACCGGGTGTGGAAAACTTGTAGCCATTGTTGGTTCTGCGTTACAGGGTGATGGTAAACATCACCCCTTTTGTTTTTCCACGGCTTTTTCGGGCAGGATTCCGGCGTATTGCACCCGTTGCGCTAAAATACCGGTCCGTCCCAGCCATTACGGAAATCCAAGTTTTTTAGAGAATATGGATTCCCGTTTTTTCCTCCCCACTCGCCGAATATGTGGGCGGGGGGGGGAAAATGACTTGCACATTATCCGGCGGGATAGCGCCGTGGAAAATGCATGTTTGGGGGCCCGGGGCGAGCTCCCGGGCCCCTCCGCCCCCGAGCATGGACCCGGGGTTTTTGTGGGGCGAAATCTGTCCCTAAATTTGTCGGAAATAACCGTGTGAACCGGGCCTAAAAGGCTCCCTTTACCTTTAGGTAAATTTTTTAATTACATAAATCTTTTTAAAGTGTAGAAAAGGATCACATCAGATAGAGGATTGGTCATGATATCATAATTTAGAAATATTTTAGCTAAAGGTTACCCTTCATCAGGCAATAAAGGAGGTTTATAATATAGTCATTACCAAAATTTTTGTAGAAAAGGGGAAAAGGAGACCTTTGCAGTTTACATTCCTCCAGCCATGTTAATAATTTATCCTAGAAATACAATTTAAGGCACAAGAATAAGAAACAGGACAGAAGCAGCCCTTTAAAAGGGGAAACCTTCAGAGGGGCGTAGTTTTTAAGGGGTGCAGCCCTGAGCCAGGGGGGGCCCAAAACCCCTTCCCCACATAAAAAGGGATACCGTTTGTAAATGGTACGTGTAATGGGGGGGGGGGGCCCTATTTTACTTTATGCACTAGGGCCCAAGAACTTGAAGTTACGCCTCTGCCTGTCAGGTTCCTTATTCTGCCCTCAATGTGGCAGGCAAACTGTTTTCAGTGATCACTTATGCCAAACCATTTAGCAGTTTTAGACAACTTGATAAAACGAGTTTTTGGGCCTTTTGTCTGCCGGTGCTCCATTTATGATGTGGGGCCATCCCATTGATTGAAAAATTTTTTTTCCCTATTTCGGGGGAAAATAGATGAATAGTCTGAGTTTCTCTGGAAGCATGGAACACCGCGATTATGAAGAATTCTCAAAAAATTTGGGAAAAAACACAGGTGCCGTGCTTATATCCTTTGTGGGGCGCAATAAAAACCTAAGTTTTCCTTTAAATTTTTAGGTTCAATGTGACATCTGTTACAGAACCCTCCCCCCCCCCCCCCTTTCCAACCACCCTCACTCCTGGTTTTTTTTTTAAAAATAGTGTAAGGGTGGGGGGCCATTTTCGTGATTAGAATGTCAGCAAATCGGAGGACCCATGGTCGTTTTTCTGTAGGGAAACGGGGTATGTGTACCCTCTGGGCCCCCCTTTTATGGAGTAGCAGACCACCCAGGGATGGGGGTCTAAGGGGCCCATGGTTCCCCGGAAAAGTCTGCAAAAGGGCCCAGAGGGATTTGCGGGGAACCAGGGGTACCCCTGACGGGGTACTGTTCCGGGAGTGGGGAAAAGCGGGACGGGTAGGGGTGATTTTTTTAAAGCAGGTGAAACCCGTAGCTGTAGCAGAGTCCCAGAGGGCGAGCGCGGGTTTTCGCAGTACGGGTAACCAGGAAAATGGAAACCGGACATTAACGGGTAACATAAACAGAATAAAACAGAGGTCTTAAATGGGGGAAACATCAACAAATGAGCCAAGAGGTCCCCAGACCTCAAGTCTCAGGTCATAGGTCATTGGCCAGGTAATTGATGGATCCTTTAAAATTTGTCGAGGACGAGGGCTTGTGATGAGACAGAAAAAGGACGGTGAGTAACAGGGGCAGAAGGCACGGGGCAAGAAGGGGGGCCCATGTAACAGTTACAGGGGGGGACGCGCATTGACTGTGACAGGAAAAATGACCTGAGTGTGATTACCACCTTTTCATTTCCTGTAATTACATTCTTGGGTGGGGTAACATGCCTTAAATTGTTTTTAAAAAAACAAATGTTTTATGCAGCTACCTTATACAGTGTGATTGATTTGAAACAGGCCCTGAAAATTCTGTTGTACTCCCGTTAGGATGAAGCAATCTGAAACAAAAAATAAGGTACATACCGTGATGAATGTGTAAGCGATTGATTAGTAAATGCGGGAAGCGTTTATCCTTTTCTGCTGGAAAATTTTTGAATGGGCTCCTTTTCCAATTAATTTCTGGGGGATGTTTTTTTAAATTTTACGAGTGAAGACTTGTTTTTTTTTTAGAGCACACTCTAAAGAAAGAAGTTTGGTGGTGTCAGATCTGGTGACCATGGTGGCCAAAGCCCCTTTAAAATGATCATGCCATGCTCCTTACTGATATGTGAAATATTATTTGTGTGCACAAACTGGTGACCCAATAGGTTCACACCACAAAGATGCGCTCCTCAATACTGGACACCACCATGCTGATGAGAAGTCAAATGACTGAGTGAAAGAGTACAGAAGACAAAACGGAGTTTAAATGTGGCAATGGAAGTCTGGCACCTACCTCATTGCTCTGACATGGGGACATCGTTTTTTCAAAGTGCAATAAAAAAAGAAATTGCGCTTGTCAGGTTCTTTGCCCAGAGAAGAGTTATTCAAAATTTCGGGTCCTTTAAATGAGTCTCTCGTATGTTGGGGGACCAAAAGGGGGAAGCAAAAAAGTGCTGATTGGTTTTATATTCTGCAGAGCCCAGTAAAAAAAATGATTTGGGGCAAAAATTTTAAATGATTTGTAGCATGAGAAGGTGGCAATGTTTTTAATAAAGATAAAACACAAGTTGTTTATCTGAGATGCAGTAATCCCAGTAAAGTAACCAGTGGTTTGTAGAAAAACAGAGATAAGTAGATCTAGGATAAAATGCTTTAGTGCTAGACGTGTTTTATTTTTTCACCATATTTAAAAGGGAGAACTGATGCACAACAACATGACATGCTGCAAAGGACTAAAAATGTAGAAATTTTTTTTCGGTATTTTTAAAAAACTTGAGCAGCGATGGCAGCACATTTAAAATTTCTTCTCATGTGCAAAGGGTGAACATTGTCGTCAAGAAAAAAGATCATTGTTAAAATGGCCTTGTATTCTTACATCCTTTCACCTTGGAGTGGTAAAACATCAAAGCCTTACTACCAAGGGTGCAAGTGAAAGTTAAAACTAAACTAAAATTCCCCCTTTTTGTTTCTTTGTGGGTTTATATTTTTCAGAATAAAGTGAATGAAAAATATTTTTAATTAAATTTTTTGTATTCCTTTTAAAAAGACAAACCTTAAGTGAGGATGTGTCCAAATAATGTCCTTTACACATGGGATCTGATGTTAGTGTACACTAAAAATATAAAAATTTAATTTTTCATACTCACCCCTTTATTAGGTTAACCCGCTTTTAACGGGTTGGTCCCCTTTTGCTTCAGAACTGCTCAATTTTTGTGGGATGATTCAAAAAAAAAGGGGTTTTCAACGTGCTCTTGGTACCAAGGGGGCCAAAGTGCCAAAAAAATATTCCACACCTTTTCACACCACCACCAGCCCCGAAAACCGGTTGAACCCGGCCGGAAGGGATCCATCTTTCAGGTTTTGACGCCAATTCTGAAAATCCACCGAATTTTCGCAGCCAGAATTCGAGACTATCCCAGACCAAGGAAACGTTTTTTTTCCAAACTTCTACTGTCCCAATTTTCGTTGAGGGGAAATTGGGGCCTCGTTCCTTTTTCTTCTGAAAAAGTGGGGCCCAACCGGGTAGGGCTTTTGCTGTTACCATCTCCTCAAAGGTTGCCCCTTTACGTTTTTTCAGAGGCTTTCCCGCCTCTTTTGGTTTTAACGGGGGCATTTTTGGCACTTTTTTCTATCAGCTTGAACCAGTTCCCTTTTCTCCTTTGACCTTCCCGGCTCAAAACGGATTTCGCCCAAAAGGGGGCCCCCCCTACTGGTTTTTTTTTTTTGGACCTTATCTGTAAACCCTAGAATGGTTGGGTCGTGAAAAATCCCGGGAATCCAATTTTAATCTCAGACCGCCCTTCTGGAACCAACAACCATGCGTTCAAAGGCCCAAAAAAAACACCTTTCTTTTTCCCTTCTGATCTCGGTTTGAAAAATGCAGGAGATTTGTCTTTGCCAAAGTTAATGCCTAAATGCACTGGTTTTGGCCTTGTTGGTATTTAAAATTTAAGTGTAACGACGTTTGGAAGGTTTTTCCTAATAAATTTTTGGGGTGGTGTATACCTTTTGTTGTCAAGGGGGCCCCCCAAACAGGGGGGGGTGGAAATTTTCAGAAGGGAAGAAAAAAGTATAAAGGAAAGAGGTTGCTTTCCCCCTTTTTTTGTATGCGTTTCGTTTTTTATGTTTTACTAAATCTAATTTACAAAAAAAGTTAAAATTTTTTTTTTTTAAAAAAAAAAAGATCTTTTATGTTTTTTTGTGCGCAAGACGGGTATTTTTTAATTTTTTGGGGGAAATTTAACGATTTATTTTTTGTAAAAATTAACATTCGATAGGGACAATAACAGAGCGGGGAACGGATTTTTTGTGGGTTTCGCTGGGACCACCGCAAACGAGTGTTAAAGCCCCCCAAGGGACCGGGAAATTAAGGTTAGGGGTCCGGTTTTCCCGAGCCGTGAAAAGCCGGGATGGACTTGTGCGGTGGAGGTCTACCGGTCGCTACCCCCTGACGTGCTTTTCTTGCATTTTTGGGGGTTTTGGCGGCCAAGGGGGTGAGGCCTGATCAGAAATAGAGGAGGAGGCGTTAGGGTGACAGACGGCAAAAGGTCGGGGAAAGGCGGCAAAGGTTCGAGTCGTTTTTTAAGTGGCGGGTAGAAAACAAAAAAAGGCAAGCACTAAACACTCAGGAAAACTTTCTCTAGGGACACGGAGGCAACAAAGATCCCAAAAAGGGGGTTTACGTGGGGGATCCAAAACTTTTTGGGGTCGTCCGGGGAAAATTAACCAAAATTACTGGGCACTGGGGGCCTTTTTAAATTTACCGATCGGCGGGGTGTAGGAGGCGCGCATTACATTCCCCTGGGAAGAGGAAGGGAAACGAAAGGAGCGAGGTCAGGTGAGGGGATGGGGGGGGGAGCACGGCCGGCCGGTCCGTAGCGCCCCCGCACCGCCGGGGCCCGCAGGGAGGGACACAGGTAGCCCCCGGGGCCCTGGACCGGGCACGCGGGCCCGTTACAGTACCCCTCCCCCCCCCTTAGACCTCCCCCCCTTTTAGGGCAAAAAACCTCGGTGAGTCATATTCAGGATGTTGATTCTGACTCCCCCAAAATCTCTTCGGGTGCGAAGCCCCTTTCCCAAACCATGGGAAAAACGTTCCCTCTGACCCTTTTCATGGGCCCAAAATGTCCCTTTTTTTTGAAAATGTCAGAGACCGTACAGGGGGAAAGGGGACACATTTTTTCTGAGAGAACGGTTCAGAACCAGCGGTTAAGGAGGGAACATGGAAGGTTTTGGATCCCGGGGAATGGAGGCAAACAGGCTTGTACATGACCGGATTTAGCCCCCGAAACACCCTTTAAAGGGGCCCGGAAGTGAGGGCCAAAATTTTAAAAATGGGAACCTTCAGGGGGAGGACCCTGAGGAAAGCCAAAATTTGGGCCCCGGGAGAAGTCAGGGCGGGGTTTTCCCCTTTTCGCCCGGACTTCATAGGGGAGAGGCCCGAAATAGGGAAAGTTGAGTCTCTTTCCAGATGGCCTTGATATCCGACTTGTCTTGACAGCGGCACTTTCGAAACAGTGGGCACAAAAAAATGGAGAGACACCTGCTGCTCCGAGTCACGATGGTTAAAGAGAACTGACCCAGGGGGAGCTCGGATTGTTCTGAAAGTCCGGAACAAATGACGCAGGTATTCTCCCAAATTTGATTTCCCCCTTTTCCATCTGCCATTGGAAAATTGAGGGGATGGCGATGAAAAATCCAAAATTGACTTGCAAAAGGAGCACAGCGACGCCAAAAAAGGGATACAAATTTAAACCTCGATTGGAGACGGTTGTGAAGGGAAACCCTGTAGCCGAAAAAAAATTTCCGGAAGAAATGACCGGCAATTGTGGGGCAGACGCAGCCGGAAAGGGTTTGAAGTGGGGCATCTTTGAAAAACCGGGCCCGTAACCACCCAGATGATGATAGAAATTCCAAAAAAAGAACCCGGGAGGGCCGTGATGGAAATCCCTGGGTATGTGTGTCCGGGGTTTCTGGTACGGGGGCCCCGGGTTTAAAGACCTGGGGCCTGTGACATGGGGCCTTGTTCCGAGAACGTGAACGGAGGAGTGAAGTCCCCCACATCTTTTGCCAGGTCGGCCCCCAGTAGTGCCGTGGTCAAGCTAGGCTTTGCTCCGGGATGGCCAGCCCAAAAGGGAGTATGCCCGACCCCCAGAATCTTTTTCCCCGAGTGCGGGGCACGAAGTTTGCCCGGGAGGAAGTTTTGGGATCTCGGGGGGCCCCGTGAACCAATCGTTCGGGAGGAAAAAATGTGCTGTGACAAGTTTTTCACCACCACATCCGAGGGGACGGGAAGGGGGCATCAGCCTTTATGTTTTTTCAGCAGGCGAAAATGATGCAAAGTCAAAAAGTGAGAAAAAAAAGAGACCACGGGCTTGGGGGGGGTTTAGACGCGGGCATTGAAGGTCAGTAGACAGTAGATTTTGTATCCGAAAGAGTCAATTGGGTTTCGTGCCCCCTCCAGCGATGCGAATTTCCTAAGGCTAACTTGATAGCCAAAAAGGGTCCCGATCCCCAAAGGCATAGTTCCCCTCCGCGGGGGGAAAAGGTCTTGGGAAGAACCCACATGTGGGGAAATTTTGCCTTTTTGGGGTCTTCTGTGTAGGACCCCCCGCCCCATGGAAGAGGCATCCACCTCCCAAGGGGAAAAGGGTTCTCGGGATCAGGCCACCAAGACGGTGCTGAGGGAAGGCAGTCTTTAAAACAAAAAAAGCCTATTCCCTCGGGGGGCCAAAATCTCGGGTTTTGATTCTTCCTGGTGAGGGCCGAAAGGAGCCACGGTGGAGAAGTGGGGAATAAATTGCCGGGGAGTATTTGTGAAACCAGGAAACGCTTGTTCCTGAAGGCCCACAGGAAGGGGCCATTGTAGTACGCAGAGAGTTTTTTGGGCCCAAAATTCAGCCCTTGCCAGCTATTTACCGAGGAAAGGCAGCCTGGTTGGGGGGAATAAAAATTTTTCCCCGCTTGGGGTACAGCGGTTGTTGCGCAGACGTTCAAACCCGCCCCACTTGTGTCCGAGAGGAGATCAGGGAAAAAATCAATGTCTTAGAAACTATGACCAGGGGTACAAAATTCCCAGAAGAATATTGAGAATTCTTGGACACAGTGGAGCGTTACAAGCCCAAAGGGCATCACGAGATTTCAGCAACAAGATTTTTCCCGCAAAAGAAGTGATGGTCCCAAAATATATAGGGTCGCGCCCCGGAATTAACCAATTACCATCGCACTGGCCCCTTTTAAAAGTATGATGGAGACAGGGGAAGAAAAAACAGAAAAGAAGCGAGGTGGGTGAGTGGTGGGGGCGGGGGCGAGGGCCTGCACACGGTCCGTAGCGCCACCCCTTACCCGCCCCGGGGCCCGCAGGGGGGCACAGGGGGCCCCAGGTCTGTTACATGGGTGACCCCTTACAAGAGCTTTTTTAGCCAAATTATTTGTTAAAGGTCCAAAAAAAAGCAGTCTATATACGTAGAGATAGTGTGGTAGGCCATACTGTAGGGTTGTTGGAAGGTGAGGTGGTCGATCACTGACCACATCCCCAAGGAGAGTATGGTACAGCTAAGGAGATGCACAGTTACATAACTTACTCAACTCACGTATCCTTTACTTCTCAGATGCTCTTTAATCTTGGCAGTTTCAGCAATATTTATAAAGTACATACACTTGAGGGTTATGACAGGGAGACAACAAATCTAGGTTATGCAGTGTTGAGCAGGCTGATCATTTATTTGCAGTTGCAGTTAGGGGTCTCTTAAATCTGTCCTTGATACATGTCCTGACCTTACATTTGCCGCTTGTCATGTGGGAAAGCTATCCTTCACCAGCTGTGGTCACTACTTGTAGACTATTGCACATGCTGTCAGCTGTGGACCTCGAGCAGTCCAGAACCACTTCAACATCTGTCTGGATACAAAGGCAGCTCTTGACTCAAGCAGACCTCTGCTTTGAATAATACATTGAACTTTACTAGCAGGAAAGTCCACACCTTCAGCAGATGTCTAAGCACTTCTGCAGCAGTTCTCTGCATGTTCCGCAATACATTTTCCATAGCACATAAAGTAAGTAACAATTCTCAGCAACTCTCCAGAAACACTCTCAAAGCTTATCAGTTTAGCATTTCTGATCAACAAGACACACATGGGCACGGCACTCAATTTTTAATTGTATAAGTCCTCCACTAAACAGTGACATATGCACAATGCCACTAGCCAACGTTGCAGTTTTTTATGTTGCTCACATGATGAGTAAAAAGAAAATCAGAAGATGCTGATGTCCATGGCTACTGTTTTGGGATGTTATGTTGGTGAGTTGAGGGTGACACACCAGAGGGATGGTCTGTTGCATCTGTTTGGTACATTGAATGCAAGTGTGGATGATGGTGCTGCTCCTATTTTTTCTATGTTTTTTTAATACTAGCCAACAGTAGTCTACAAGGCAACATGGTAGATGTTGGAGTTGTAATTCCCTGTGGCCACGTAGTTAAACCTTATGGTGACCACATAAAATTGCTATCTTAGGGTATGTTCACACGCCGTCTTTTAGATGCATGTTTGGATCTGTATTTCGGACGCAAAACTGACTCATACACGCATCTAACAATGTGCAGTGTGTTTTACATTGCTTTCAGTGATTGCCGATACGTGTTTTACATGTGCCTTTGTGATGCCTCTTTCGGATCCGTTCAAAGAATTGACATGTCGATTCTTGATCCGTTTGACGCAGCAGACACTCTATTTAAAACTATGCGTTTCTGCTTCGCCCACATTTCCGGGGGAAAGTTTACCAAGGGGTAAAGAGAAATGCTGTCCCAAAAAAACCCGTGCTTTCCGGGGGAAACAAATGTTGCCAAGGCAGTCTTCCCAAGAAACCGTGTATACAGAACTTATAGGGGGAAATAGTCAACCAAAACAGTGCTACACCCAGGGCTTGATTTGGAAACATTTACACAAGGACTCTATAAAGAAAACTCCAATTACAGTGCTTACCGGAAACGGCTGACCAAAACAGTCTACCCCCAGGAAATTGCACACCAAGAAAGGCTTTTTCCAGAGAACAAAAATGATACCAAAGATGCATCCAAGGACGTGGGGTTTAGGGAAGTTATCCCAGGGGGAAAGTCTTCAAGGGACATGTTCAAGGGGAAAGTGATCCAAAAATTACTACACCAGGGGACAGCAATCAGAAAAATTGTAACCGGGCAGTGTAAACCAAAATGCTATCCAGGGACAGGCTTCAGAGGAATGCTATAACCAAAACAGTGCTTTTTCAAGGCCAGTGTTGCCAAGGACAGTGCTATGCCGGGACGTCTATACCAGAAAAAACTGTATTTACCAGAGAACTTAAAAACCGGGGGCTGTGAAACCCGGAAACAGTGCACACAGGGGCGGTTTTTTCCAGGGGCCTTTGCTAACCCAAAAGTGTAACAAAACAGTGCCCCCACCAAACATGCTACCAAAGAAAAAGTGCTTTAAAGGAAGTGTTCCGGGGGGACAGGCAAAACCGGAGAAAGTGCAAACCCAGGGGGGACGTGCTATCCCGGGGACAGTGTATACCAAAAGACTGTTTATACCAGAGGAAAGTGTAACCCCAAAAGGCCCATGCTATCCCGAGGACGTGTATACAGGAACATTCAAACCCCAGGGGGGACATGTATCCGGAAAAACAGTGTTTACTGAAAACGGCAACCAAGAACATGCTAACAGAGGACATTTGCTTCCAGAGGACGTGTAAAAAAAAAGGGGACGTGCTATAAAAGGGGAACAGTGTTACCAGGGCTTGCTTCCCAGAGGACGTGCAAACCCCAGGGGACGGTTTTAAAGAGACATGACCCCAGGGGACGTGCTATACCAGGAACGTGCTATCCCGAGGCAGTGTAAAACCAGAGGACGTGCTATAAGAGAACGTGCTGTCCAGGAACAGGCTAACCCCAGAGGACAGTGCAAACCCCAGGGACGGCAAAACCCGAAAAAACAGTGCTATACCAGAGGACAGTGCTATACCAGAGAACAGTGCTATAGCAGAGAACAGTGCTACACCAGAGGCTGGTGCTATGCCGGAGAACAGTGCTACACAAGAAGACAGTGCTATACCAGAGAATAGGCTCCCCAAGACGTGCTATACCGGGGAAAAGTGCTACACCAGAGAACAGTGCTACACCAGAGAACATTGCTACACCAGAGACATTGTCCCCAGGGCAGGTTTTAAACAGAGAACAGTGCTTACGAGACGTGCTATACCAGAGGACAGTGCTATACCGGGGAATAGTGCTACACCAGAGAACAGTGCTACACCAGAGGCTAGTGCTATATTGGAGAACATTGCTACACCAGAGGACAGTGCTATACCAGAGAATAGTGCTACACCAGTGGACAGTGCTATACCGGAGAACAGTGCTGTACCAGAGAACAGTGCTACACCAGAGAACATTGCTACACCAGAGAACAGTGCTATACCAGAGAACAGTAACAGTGATCCCAAAGCAGGTTTATCCCCAGAGGAAGTGTATACCAAGGAAACAGTGCTTCCCAGAGACAGGTATCCCGAGGCCATGTTTTAAAGGGACTGCTTACCAGAAAACATTACTACACCAGAGGACAGTGCTATACCAGAGAACATTGCTACACCAGAGGACAGTGCTATACCAGAGAACAGTGCTATACCAGAGGACAGTGCTATACCAGAGGACAGTGCTATACCAGAGAACAGTGCTATACCAGAGAACAGTGCTATACCAGAGGACAGTGCTATACCGGAGACGTGCTTACCAGAGAACAGGCTAACCAGAGGCAGTTTTATCCGGGGAAATGCTACCCCAGAGAACGGCTAACCAGAGGCTAGGGGCTTTTGGAGAACATTGTAACCGAGGAAGTGCAACCCAGAGAAATGCTACACCAGGGACAGTGCTAACCGGGGGAACAGTTGTCCCCGGAAAACAGTGCTACACCAGAGAACATTGCTACACCAGAGAACAGTGCTTACCAGGGGAACAGTACAGTGCTTACCAAAAACGTGCTTTCCGGGACATGCTATCCAGAGGACAGTGCTTTTCAAAGAAAAACAGTTATACCAGAGGCCATTGTATATAGGGACGTGTTACAAAAAAACTTTACCCAGAGGACTTTTTTATCAGAAAACTTGCTAACCAGGGGACAGTGCAAAACAGAAACATGCATACAGGGCAGTGCTTTCCCAAAAGGGAATCAAAACCAGAGAACAGTGTTCCAGAGAACATTGCTACACCAGAGGACAGTGCTATCGGGGGACATGCTATACCAGGACGTGCAAAAAATTTTCA